>CALNHX010011905.1:0-28760 GCA_940337035.1 Agriotes lineatus
AATAGACGAGTCTTATACATCACAGACTTAACACGCGTCGCGACGTCGGGTAGCATGCGGGGGCGGTCATGAATATGGGGGTGAGGTCAGGGGTCAGCGTGGAGGTAGCGAGGTCGCCAGCCCACTAATCCGTGCAGCTATGCTTCCATTGTCGCCTCCTGTAAATTGTTGAACTTATAATGTCGGGATTAGCATTCATTCGGCGTTCAGGGGGAAAATGCAAAAAGAAATTAAACAATAACGGGATTTTCGGACGATTATTCCGTTTTGCTCTTGATTATTCCTTTTCTGAAAAAGCAACCGACCCAAATTTAATTACACTTCCAGAGAGTGATTTTTGCACTGGAGTTGTACCGGGCTTACATTTTTTTTGAAAGCCTGCAATTACCAGAGATTTTGCTAATGGTTGTCCAAATATTTAAGAATGGGTTGGGTATTAAGAAGCATAATACCTTAAGTGCTTGGATCTGTGAAACGTGCGAAAACTGCACTTAATTCTGCTAGGCCTACTTTAGGGTAATGTTTCATGATATAATTTTACATAGAGGTAGTCACCTACTCTTTCAAAATTTGTAAAAGCGAGCACTAACTGTTATATTTTACGCGTATTTGTACTGGTTTCATTAATAACAAAATTAAATTAGCGAATTAAATTAATCCACATGTTTCTGAGAATAGCTAATTACACATCAGTGAAGTATCATTAAAGTTGTGTAGTTGCAAATTTATCTAAACTGACGTATAGGAGGCGATCTGCTAGTTCTACCTAATTAAAAGATCACAGATTACATAAATGGATGCTTAAGGTGGTATAAAAATTGCAATTGGTTAGAAATACTTGTGACTGTTTTCACTCAACGCTGAGGGTTGACTGGTCGTTGTTCTTGCATTCAAGGCCACCTAAATTGCTGCATTTTCAGCTAAGTTGAAAATGTTATATTGGTTAGTTCTGAGTATATTTTATGAGTTAAGCGATGCATGATGTGCAATATTGAAGAGTTGATTGTTTTACGCGCATCGTTAGAGTGTGACTTAGAAACTGGCAAATTTAAACGCTAAAAATTGTTACTGATGGGGTGTCAGATATAAGTCGTAAATAAAACGAAAAGGCTTTATAAAAAATGTATTACAACAAAGAATCAAAGCGATTGCAAGCAATACGTGAAGTGACATGACTCAAAATCAGACGTAAACACAGCCAGAAATGATTACAGGGAAAAAATCAATAAAGACTGTAGAATTTATTTAGGATGGGTGGTGCAGAGGAGATACTGGAGAAGAGCTTGAAAAGTAAATAAACTATACAGCCTACAGAAAAAGGTTAAAGTCGTAGAAGAAGAAAAACGAATGTCCGCTTTCTGACGAGCAGGTTAAGCTAGTAAAATAAGTTAATAATATATTTATTTACTTGAAATACATAATTCTACACGAAATCACTTTTTTACATTTTTACTTAACTTTTTAATAGTAAACCAAAAACAACTGGGAGCATATTGAACAAACAATTTATACACAACAAATAAAAATTTCCACTCAACTGACTCACACAAGGTTTTGCAGTTAGCATTTATCTATTTTTGGGAAACGTCAAGTGTGCATTATTTTAGCTATTACGAAGTGATTTATATTACGTTACTACTTACTAGTAAAGAATAGTTTTCAAGCGTGATTTTTAAAATGTATAGTACAAGCTCTTCGTGCGAATAAATATGATATTTATGTATTTCTACTAATGAAAAACGATTGCGTGACCGCTAGCAATGCACATTGAATAATATTTTTTAGTTTCATGATTATCTCTACACGAATTTGGTAATCATGATTTTGAGAGTTCAAAGCAGAATATAAATTATTTGAACTGACGGTACTTTCACTATTTTCCATTAACGCAAGAGATACAATAGTTTTATGCTGAAAATAGTGCATTGTTTAGTGTGAAACATTCAAATATTTAAATTTTAATTAATATAACGATTGGCAGTTTGGCACTAGAAATACTATGAAATGATTGTAAGTGTGATAATTACGTTTAAAACTAACAAGAAAAACTTGCGATGAATACATTTTATTAGGAACAGAATTTAATAATCAGTTGTAAAAGTGAAACAGCAATGACAAATGTGCATGCTGTTCGTTTAGATAATTTCAATGTATCACTAATTTTCTATGAAATAACAGGTTTAATTAACTCGATTCTTCTACTTCAGAAAAACGGATAATTTTTACTTAGTAGTACGCATGCATGCGTTGTTTTGCTCTACACAAAATTAATTACAGTTAAATATAAAATAATTGGTGGAGCAAATAATTTTACATTAATTTGTCTATGCTGCATCGCGAAAGTCACCACCCGGTATATAAAGATAGAGTTTTTAGAACATTTGTTGCAGATTAAAGTTTACGCATAGGCGTTTAAGTATTTTCAAATTTACCGCGCTGCGATTTTCGTCTTAACCATCACGGCGCATGCGCTGGTGACAGCTTTTTAACTGCGTGCCATTCGCTTTCCAGTTTTTGAATGGTTAAGTTGCGCTGTGTCGTCGCCTCAATTTCCATGATTTTTATGATCTCCGTGGAATTTGAAGTTTGCATTTCTTTGCACAATTATGTGAGTTTTGCTTTGAAAACGACGTTATTGCAATATTATTTTCTATTTCGTAATATAACCTCAGTTCTCGCGAAACCACGTTGTACTTTGATTCCATTCGAGCCGTTTGTAACGTGCTGGATGCGTATACGTCCATATGTCCTGGCGTGAATCTGCACCTGTAATTAAGATTTTCGAGGTACAGTGCGATTATTTAATGTAACATGTTGCGTTCCGCAGCTGTCTTGGTACATAGTCATTTACACGAGGTACTCTACAAACTTTACCTTCTAATTATAGTATGGAGGCCTCGCTGGATAATGGCGACTTACGTTACTTTACCGAATCTATCAAAAAGAAATGCTCTCGACAAGGGCTTCTTAAGTCTCCCAGCGTTTCAGTAGCCTATTTAAAAATGTAAATTACGTTTATCCGTTTCACTACGTGGTTTTGCTATTTATAATTATGCTTTACTTACGTTTACGGTCTACCGATCATTGCTAGTTTACTAATATTAATGCAGAGTTAGTATTTTTATACCGGGTGCAGCATAGTGTGTTAATAGTAACGACTTTAACTGTATGTTGGTTATTAATAGATAGACATATTTCACCATAAAGTTTACGTGTTTTAGTTACTGCAAACCTTGCATAACCTGGCCGCTAAGTGTGTTTCAAGTTATACAACAACTATCAATTATATTTTTGAATTTATGAGTTCTTATTACTTTCGTGGGCATATATGCTATATTAAAGAAGCACTGGCACTCTTTGTAATTATATTTGATTATTAAGTTTTTGTCGTCTCAAGTGAACTAGTCGGCCCTCAGATATGCCCATGTAGTCTCCATAATTTGAAATTAATTGAAAACTCTCGTATCAAGTTGCCCTAGTTTTCTAAAATATTCTAATCTTCTAGTACTAATATGTAAAAGTATGTTACTGAACCCTTCTCAACGGGAGCGAGCAGCAGATACATTTTGGTTATCATTATATTTGACATTTGTAAGTTATACTTTGCAGTAGTGTTTGGACATATTGAGTTCATTAGTAATAAAAAAAATGTTCCTAACCTCAGCCAAACGCGAAGCTGTAATTGTTAATTGTTACGCATTCAGAATACATTATATAAATAGTATTGAAAGTAAGTTTGCTTGAAGTGTACATTATCCTTTTAATAAAATTAACAGACATTTCTTAACAAGTTATCATCCTTATGACAAATCATCGAAATGCCTGGAGAATTATTCTAGAATGATTAATACACAAAATGATATAGATAAGATATATAACGTAGATATCTAAATTACAGTTCTACTAGTATAGTCTAGATATGTTAAAATTCGGTTCCAGATGGAACTAATTGTTAGGTAGCTAACTCAGGCGGGACAACTTTCACCACAAAAACCACCACAAAAAAATCGCAAAAAAACCTATTGTGGGGAACACCGGAACATTTTGAGAAATCGTCCTCCATATTGGAAATACGAAAGAATCGACCTAGTGGTTGAACAATTAACTTTAAAAACTTGTAGTTTGCACAAAATTGCCCATCATATGTTTGGAAATAATACTACAAGTTAATTCCTGCCTCAAGCATTTATTAAATTATTATTTTTTTGAAAAAAGAACAAACACTTTATTTTAATAGTATTTTTTCATTTTTCCTCTGTTTTCTTTAAACTTAGTAGTATTTTTATTTTAATTATGCTAATTTCATGAACCTTTTCTGAATAGACGGTAAGTGTCCGAAGAGTATTTATGAAATATTTTTAAATTATGTCTGTTACTAATCAGCACCGTTAAGTAGGTTAATTGGCGACTTATCACCACCGTATATGCTTTGTCGAATCGAATCAGCCAGTTACAAGTCACTTGTAGTTTTTTTGTTTTCTTCGAGTAATTTAGATTAATTTTTTTATTATATGTGAACACATTGGGATTGCGTGTCTCGGTTGCTAATATACACGGTCAGGCAACGAGACGGGATGAAACATATTTCAAAAACTACGAGATGTACAGTCATGTTCAAATAAATCTGGGTCAGTTTTTTTAAATGTAGTTTGGGTTAAACATTGAACAATGTATCCACGGATTTCTTTGAAAAATTTAATTATTTTTAAACTTTGACAAGTAAATGAAATCTGTGCCTTATCATAATAGCATGAAATTCATGGAGAAATTGTAAATTTTTAACCCAAACTACATTTAAAAAAGATGGTGTGATACACGCACCCAACTTCCTTTTATCTACTCCAGTAGAATAAGTAACTCATTTGACACTATTTCCGTTAGGTAATAAAGTTCATTACACCACTAAGTTATGTAATGGCTTCATTATCTAACTGAGTGTTGGTAATGGCTTCATTACCTAACTGCAATAGTGTCGAATGACATAATGATATTTTCCTACTAAAATATTTTTGAAAATGACAGATCTGACATTTCTCTTAATGTACTTTTCTCAATTTTAGGCAGTTGTAGATAAAATTTTGTACAATACATGTGTGGTAATGCATCATTAATATACTTGTGTGCTTACATAACTCGTGCTACGCGCTCGCTTGTAACTTACACATACGTACATCAATGATGCTCTTATCCCACTTTTATAGTAAATAACTATTACAGTGATCTTATAATTAGTCAAAAATTTGATTTAAAATTTTTAGCATTTGCGAAAAATTTACAAAAATTACAAATTCTTCAGAAACCGAGCAAAATAGAGAGGCAGATGAACAGACAAATTTTCTCTAAAATTTTAAGCCGAATTAAAAAAAGTATTACTATACCGGGCGTTATACTTAAAATACAAGTTAAGAAAAAAAAATGGCAAATCAAACTTTTGAATTTTTTAAAAACGTATTTAGGTATCCTAAAAGTTTTTGTGTGGAAATATTAATAATTTTAATATACAGTTGTATCGGTCTGACGTTAACTGTTTTTAGATATTTTAATGGTTTCCATAGAAATGCTGATTGCCTAATTAACTAAATGAATAAGGTCAACAATTGAGCTTATTAATGTCAGACATAATGTCAATAGAATAATACAAAATGATTTGTTAAATACAGAAAGAATATGATCGTTATGTAGTAAAAGTGTATAGGCCAGCAAAAGGCAAATTAGCTGAAAGGTAAATGAAACCGTGCTAGCAAAATAATAATTACAAAGAGTAATGACAATGGAAGGTAACCGATTGAAAGTCAATTAGTGAGACGTTAAATGAACTCAAAGTGTATCAGTGCAATATAAACAAAAGTGATTTAAAAGCAGAGCATGTGTTGTAACAATTATTCCAAGAAAAAGACAATATTAGTGGTTAGGTAAAGACATGACATCAAAACTGTGGTCCATAAGGTTAAACATGTTATCAACAGTTGAATATCTAGTTGCTAAGGGACCAGACTGTTTTTTATTATTAATATCTAAATAAGCTTGAAAATTGTGTGTTTGGGCCACATTGAGCTCCTCAACTATCATGTAAAATTGTAAATAAAAAGGTTATTAGTGATACCAATTTTGCTTAAAGTTATTCACGAGTGTCCTGTGCATCTGTGAGTGTAAATTGCCAGGTGTTAAGAAGTCCAGGTGAAGCAGATAAGTCAGCAGAGAAATACGTCCAAGTGCGATTGACTTCGAGGCCCATTTTCTTATGTAACCACCTTCTCCCAGCAAAAATAACGCCTGTTACTTGTGGGAAGGACATGCCAGAACCAGTTTCCAGAAATGTAGGTAGCGCCCTTTAAAAATGCGAATTTTCGGCCTTTGGTCGGAAATAAAACAAAAAAATGTCGGGCGTCTGGCGACGTTACACTAAGAACAAAACGAGCTTAGCAGTTGCTACGTCACAGTATTAATATTTACCTGAAGCGTCTTTGCCATTTTGGTGTTTTTAAAATCAATTTACGCCGTTTCTTGTGACCACATATCATTTTGTTGCTAAGTCAAATTTAGAGGTTAGCTAAATGTCATATGAAATTGTGCATCTGCCTGAAATATTTAAGAGTATTTGTCATACAACAGGTTATTTGTCATACCAAGTTTATCCTTAATTTTATGAATTCACACCCCGGAACCAAGATTGTCTCATGTTCTCCGGAGCTAGCCGAATGTTTATTGCAAATAGATAAAATAAGAAAAAAACAATAAACCATTTATTTGTCTTAACTTTTATCACCCTGTTTTAATTTGCCTTGAGTTTGGCAGGTTCTTAATTGAATCAAATACATTTGATAAAGTGTAGTTTCCCTTGCCATAGTAATTTATTTTATATTTTAAAAACCCTATTTTTATCATTAAGGGAAAGAGTTATGACAATATATTAACGATTTTATGTAAAGAAAATGTTGAATTTGAGGCGGCCTTTATAAGTTATAGAAAACAGTTGAATGAAGGAGAAGGCTACCATAAAATTATGCTTTTGTGACTTACCTTTCGAGTTTCCAATTTTGGTTTTTTTAAGTACACCCTGTATATTATTGTATTTTTAAAAGCTCTCTTAATGAGATTTCTTTTGATATCTTACTTCATCTCCCTAATTTCAATTGTTTTTTAGATATGGGAGTTTAAAAGGGCTTTCTAAAAAAAATATAAGGGCCATTCCATTTGAAAAAATTGTGAATTTTAAATTGGTAACCGTTGTGGAACCTGTATAGCAAAGCCATAATTTCGCACTCGAAATGTATTTTTTGGTAAATTTTTCTTTCAATCAATTGTTTGCTGTTACTTACAGCGGCCAGCTGAAGTTAGACACTTGACATTAGATTCATACAAGCTGACATTAATAGTATATTATGTATCAAGTTTTATAAACGCCATTTTAGTCACGAGCTTTATTAATCACGAGCGAAGCGCAGCGAAGCGAGTGTTTAATAAAATGAGTGACTAATAAGTTTATAAAACGAGTTGCATACTATACTTTTTCTACGACCACAAATTTAGAGAATATAACATATTATTTCATTAAAATTTTGACATTTATTATATTAGGTTAAATTATGCTTGACAAACGTCAAAGTGACGGTTGAAAACTAACTTGATTTTAGTTTTGGCTGTGGCTAATAAAGCAAATACTATTTGAACCTAACTTCACCCCATGACTAAAACATCGTTGCCAACTTCAGCTCATGACTAAGAGGCTCTTTAGTCATAGGTTATGAAGGCACGATTAAAAGGTCACTTAGCGACGTGTATGTTAGCATTTTAAATGGCATTTTAGTTACAGGAGTAGAAAAAATTATTTGTATTTCAAAGTAACATTTTTAAGCTACCTAACTATAAGGCATTCTATTTAAAAGACAGTAGGTCTGACTCGCCACACTACTTTGAGATATCTTGTGTAATAATAGTATATTATATCATGAGGGACTAAAGTGCACCATTTAATCCCGCGAGTGGAGGTTGTTGCCTTTGAGGGCGAAGCCCGAGGGTAACAACCACTCAAGGGATTTAGGCACTTTAGTCCCGAGGTATATACGTTATTTTTTGCACTTTTGGGAACATTATCATCAAAATTTCCAAAATTTGGAATCTGTCAATTTGGAAACTGACAATTACAATTTATTAAAAACTGAATTGCAGCAGGAACTGGATAGCCTGAATCAGTTGGCAGTACTGAAGTGTATTGTCAGTACATGTCAAATTCGAGATTTGCAGGTTAAGTTTTGTGTCAGTGTGTGTCAAATGACAAACAAAACCTAACGTACTAACCTCGTGTGTACATACATTTACCATAGTTACGGTATCATTTTTACTTTAGTCCCTAGGGATTAAATGAGCTACTTTAGTTCCTGTTTACGGGGACTAAAGTATCAACTTTAGTCTCGGAAGTGCAAAAAATATATTTTAGTAACGTACACCACCTCCGTACCTACAACTTTTATATAAGCGATTTATATACAGCGTGGAAATAAAGTAAGAGATAAATTCATTGACTTTGTTAATATTAATTTTTATGAAAAAATTTTGAAGGGGTATAGCGATTTTAATTATAGGACATACACTACAACCTCTATTATGTTGCTACATCATTTGTTTTAAAAGTTATGAGGTCATCGACTTTTTTTTTAAATGATAACCTGTATTTTGTATTATTGATTTTGGTAGTACTTTTTATGTTGTTTATAATGATATAAAATTTTCAATATGTTACATCTGACAAAAATCGAGAAAAATGTTTTTAAAGTTTAAATATTAAAAACCATTGAAATGAGCAAAATAAATCTAATAGTTACCTACGTTTGACGGAAAGCCATTAACGGCACATTCGTTTTTATTAAAATAAAAAAACAATTGAAAAATACAACTAGAACTTTATTCAAGGTTAATCCACCGGTAACTAAATTTATTTTGCTCATTTCATTGGTTTTAAGTCTATTTTTCTCATTTTTTTCTAAATGGAATATATTGAAAATTTTATACCGTTCGAAACGGGATAGAAAGTATTACCGAAATCAATAATAAAATATATAGGTTGTCATTTAAAAAAAAAGGCGATGCCGTCATATCATGAAAAAGAAATTACATAAGAAATTGAAAATTGGCTGAAAATATCTCCTATGGTCAAAATCGCTGCACCCCTTCGAGATTTTTTCATAAAAATAAATATCAACCAAGTTAATGAATTTATCCGTTACTTTATTTCCACACTGTATAACTCTCGTAGCTTTAGAAATATTTTCCACTCCGTCTCGTTGCCGGACCCTGTATAAGCGATAATAGTATGTGTGTATGCACCAACAGAAGTAGAGATTAATGAGAAGAAGGAAGAGTTTTATGAAACATTAATGAGAGAATGTGAGAAAACCCCAAAGTACGACACTTTAATCATATTGGGAGACACAAATGCACAAGTAGGTAAAGAAGAACATATAAAAGCAGTGGCCGGTAAAAACACATTACATGAAAAAACAAATGATAACGGAAACAGACTGTGTAATCTAGCAGCAGCAACAAATTTATACATAGTTAGTACCAAATTCCCACATCCACCTAGACATAAAATAACCTGGATTCACCCCAATCAAAAAACCAATAGTCAAATTGATCACGTGTTGATAACGAACAGAAGAATCAAAAATGTACAAGATGTTAGGTCATTTCGTGGAGCAACGGCAGACACAGATCACATGCTCGTTATCGTGATTATGAAAGAGAGGAAAAGCATAACCCAGGATAAGATAAAGAACAATAAGAAGAACAAATGGAATATACAAAGGTTAAAGGACATAAGGATACAACACAAATTACAAGAAAACATAACGCAGAACATCAAAGAAAAGGAAGAAGCGGAAGATAATAAGATCAACTACAATATAGAGGATGAATGGCACAAAATAAAGATGAGCATTTTAGAAGCAGCGGAAGAACAAATAGGAAAAAAGAAAATGGAAAAAAGTAAAGAATGGTATGACCAAGAATGTGAAGAGAAATGTAAGATAAAAAACCAGAAATGGATTGAATGGATAAGAACAAAAACAGAAGAATGTAAACAAGCTTACAGAGAAGCAAACGCCACTGCAAGAAATATATGTAAACGTAAAAAAAGGGAATGGAACGAAAATAAAGGACATGCAAAATGAATATAAAAATAGAAACACAAAGAAATTCTATCAAATAATTAAGCAACAAAAGAGAAATTATAAAATAAAAGCAAGAGGTTTTAAAGATGAAAACGGAATTGTAAAATATAACCAAAATGAAATACAACAAATCTGGAGTAACTACTTTGAGAAACTATTTAGTAACGAAACACGAACAGGGATAAATACACCAGAGAATACTGAAGGAGTAAACACGATAATCCCCAAACCAACATTTATGGAAGTCAAACAAATAATAGAAGGACTAAAAAATACATCAAATACGGCGGAAACAGACTACATGAAAAAATTCATGAACTAATAGGGCAAATATGGAAACAGGAATGCATGCCAAAAGAATGGAGTAAAGGAGTGATAGTAACAATACCCAAAAAAGGAGATATGGAACAATGTGCAAACTATCGTGGCATACAATTATTAAATGTAACATATAAGGTGCTTACAAAATTAATCAAAAACAAAGTGCAATTTCACATCAATGACAAAATAGGTGACTATCAACAAGGATTTCGTCCGGGGAGATCAACCACTGATGCTATTCACATTTTACAACAGATATTGGAGAAAGCAAATGAATATGATCTAACACTATATATAACTTTCATCGACTTTAGGCAAGCTTTCGATAAGGTGAAACGAGAGAACATACTAAATGAAATGAGGAAGATGGAGATACCCCAAAAGTTAATAAACCTAACTAAAATGACCTTCGAAGAGACAGTGGGAAACATAACAACCAACCTATTGAAGATAAAAGAAGGAGTTAAGCAAGGAGATGCCTTATCAGCAACACTATTTAACATAGCTTTAGATGGAGCAATTAGAAAAGCAAAAGTGGAAGGTATTATAAATGTGAAAAATGTACAAGTTATCGCATATGCGGACGATGTGACAATTATAAGCAGGACAAAGGAAGACCTGATAAAAGCGGTAATGAGATTAGAAGAAGAAACTAAAAAATGTGGATTAAATATAAATGCGGAGAAAACAAAATATTTAAAATACAGTAATAATAATAGTAGTGACGATTTTATTAAAATTGGAGTCCATAAAATACAAAGTGTACAAAAATTCAAATATTTAGGTGCAATGATTTACAACAGAAATTTCAAAGCTAGTGAGAAAACAAAACAAAGGATACAAGACGGATACAGAACTTATTACGCAAATAAAAAATACATTAATAGTAAATATTTAAGTGTAACGGCAAAAATACAAATTTATAAAACAATAATAAGACCGGTAGTGGTGTATGCGGCTGAAACATGGACTCTAACAAGAAAGGAAGAAGAAGATTTAAGAGTTTTTGAACGCAGAATAGCTAGACGAATTTTAGGTCCAACGAAAACAAATGAAAACGAAATTAGACCAAGAATGAATTTTGAAATTAGAGAACAAATGAAGGGAGAGGACATCGTTAACTATATAAAAGCACAAAGAATAAAATGGTTGGGTCACGTCATGAGAGCAGAAAATACAAAAGCAATAAAGACAGCGACAGAATGGAAACCACAGGAAAAACGAAAGAGAGGAAGACCGAAGATTAGATGGATTGATGATGTGATAGAAGATATAAGAAGACTCGAAATAGTAAATTGGAAAGATAAATGTCACAATAGGAAGGAATGGGCAAAAGTGGCAGAAGAGGCCAAGTATAGTAGAAAACTACTCGATTAAAAGAAGAGTAAAAATGGGTGTTAATCCGTCCCAAGATTTGGATTAGGAAAGCCTGAAAGGCAGCCATAACTGCTTGCGGTTAAAGTGCTTCTATATATACAGTGTGGCCAAGATAAGGAGGGCCAGTATGGGGATCTCGGTAATGGTAAGAGATACAAATTTGGTTAAATGGAAAGAAAGTTGCGCAATTAAAGGACTAAAAAAATGACGTCTAGAATTCCTTGATATGATTTTTCGTTTTTGAGATATCTCAAAAAAACCGAATTTTTGGATTTTTTTAAAAAAATTTTCTGGCGTTAATATTAAAGTTAGAGCGAAACTGATTAAACTTCTTTATAGCAACTTTTAGTGGACTTAAAAATTACGTTATCAATTTTTTATCCGACGTTTCGTCTTCGAGAAACCATCATCAACTTAATTTTTTTAAATACGGTTCTGGTTTTTTGATGCCAAATTTGCAAATCCCTTGTTACTCTAAATTCAACAATGTACCACATATTATGGTTTAATTACGTTTCGAGCTTTTTTCTGATCATCAGAAAATTGTTTAGATACGGACCTGCATTTCTCATATTTTTGTAAAAATAAGTTCATACAGTAAGTTAGGCCTTTTTACATGCCGTTAAAATATTAAAATGCACATCAGAATGTCATAATTCTGATACCTACATTAATTTAATAAGCAACCAATAACTATTAACAATAAACAAAAAAGAAATGAACAAAAGATAGACAGAAAGAATAACAAAACGAACATCGAAACCATTTAATAGGTATTAAATTTACAGAAGGTATTCAAAAAGGTTGCCATCATTCTCTATGCATAAATAACATCTAACTGTAGAATCTAAAACATTATTCAGCAATACTGACGTTATACTTTGAAAGGCTTCAAGAACCAATCTCTAAGTTCTTCTTCTATTTCAAAACGTTAAATACCTATTACATTGTTTCAAGGCTCGTTTTCTCATTCTTTCTGCCTATCTTTTGTTCATTTATTTGTTGTTTATTGTTAATAGTTATTGGTTGCTTATTAAATTAATGTATCAGAATTATGACATTATGATGTGCATTTTAATATTTTAACGGCATGTAAAAAGGCCTAACTTACTGTATGAACTTATTTTTACAAAATTATGAGAAATGCAGGTCCGTATCTAAAAAATTTTCTGATGATGATCAGAAAAAAGCTCGAAACGTAATTAAACCATAATATGTGGTACATTGTTGAATTTAGAGTAACAAGGGATTTGCAAATTTGGCATCAAAAACCAGGACCGTATTTAAAAAAATGAAGTTGATGATGGTTTCCCGAAGACGAAACGTCGGATAAAAAAATTGATAACGTAATAATTAAGTCCACTAAAAGTTGCTATAAAGTAGTTTAATCAGTTTCGCTCTAACTTTAATATTAACGCCAGAAAAAAATAAAAAAGAAAATCCAAAAATTCGGTTTTTTGAGATATCTCAAAAACGAAAAATTGTATCAAGGATTTCTAGACGTCATTTTTTTAGTCCTTTAATTGTGCAACTTTCTTCCCATTTAACCAAATTTGTATCTCTTACCATTACCGAGATCCCCATACTGGCCCTCCTTATCTTGGACACACTGTATAATAGTATGCGTGAAACGATAAAAGTACGTTTCCAAATTTACCATGGACCTTCGTTTGATTTATTTTATATTTATTTTGTATCATAAAAATGTACCTGAAGTGCTAGGAATGGTAGTTTTGCTGATAATAACGTTATTTGGATGTTGTAGTTTGTCGGATAGCAAGAAGGGGCAAACAAGGCCTTTAATGACGCAATTTTGTGCAAACTATAGGTATTTTTAGTATTTCTAAAATGGTGGAGGATTTTTTCAAAATTTAGGGGTGTTCCCCGTAATAGGTCCTTTGGGACTTTTTTGTGGTGATTCCAAGGGAGCCTAAAACGAATTTCCGCAGGAATTCTGTATCTTTTCCGTTTGTAGTACTAATTGGACTATATTATGCGTTACGGTTTATCGATCATTCTTTAATTCATTACAATTACAATACTTTAGATTGGATGTTTGGGTAGAGGATAAACCAAGTATACGCTCAATTAAGGTAGCGCTAGTGGGTTACCTTTGAATCACGTGTGTTTAAAATTATGTGTTGTGTGTAGTCTTACTATTCTACCTCATACACCAGTCTTCAGAGGAAAGCGACGTTAATAGCATCCCAACATTGAATGATCATCCGGCCCAGTACCGATATTACGATATTTGTTAGTAAAATATTCACTTTCAAAAACCAATAGGTTGCATTTAAGCTCATGGTTCCCGATGAATTGCCAGGAGATCAAGTTTACTATGACAGTATGACACTCTTGATTGCTGCTCGTTTAGCATTAACCAGGGGGCACGTGTAACAATCAGCCACGGACGCGAACAGCCTCACCCCCCCCCCCCCCCCAATAGGTGAAAAGGTGTAAAAGAAAATTGTACATACGTATGATCACAACTGATGCAGGTGTTTTGAGCAATCCTTACAAATGTCTTTCTATAGAAGACATATTATAATCAATAGTCAAATTACGCCCCCAAGCCATTTTTTTGAATTGCCAGTAACTGAAACCATGAAGTGCTTTGCCTGTTCTTTAACCGAAACTGTACAAAAGCTACGCCAGGGGGGCTGCTACATTTAAATCCGCATTAAAGTCGCATCACGTTTAAATCCCACTAGTTCTCCTTCCTGTATTTGCACTGTCTGTGAGCTGCCCTAGCTACAAAAATGCGAACAATAAAAGAGTTTAGTGCCATGAAATGGCCATAACAATATTGTTATCGTAGCACCAAGATCAGTGAATCGTAAGATCCGTGTCGTTCAGTGCACCGGCACTGAATACAAACTGAAATTTCATTCAGATTTTGAGAGTTCCACGTTTTTCACTTGCACGGCGAAATTCCGCGACACTAACGATTAAACGTTTAAAAACACAAGGGCCGGCGCCATACGTTTACTTTAAATTAATTTCAGGAGCATATGGTTTTCGCCATTACTCTTTGGTGTCAGCTCTGCAGCGGAAAATTTGTTCGAGAATTTTTCACGTCTTCAAGAACCATTTGTTAAAAAAATTGAATTTTACGATTCGTCCCTGTAAGAACGTGCACCTAGACTATGGGGTTGGAGCTTTACCCACAGGCTGAAGTTTCTCATCCGCTCGATATTAATTACTTTTATAACCTTGCTTAATTAGCGGAGCAAGCAAGAAGCCTTCGAATGCAAAGCCATTATATCTGGAATCTTAACAATAAATATCGCGCCGTAACCGGTTCGAAAAAATTTGCGCTTATTTTTTCATTCATTAATTTAAGGCTTGGGAAGAACAAAGAGAGGATGACAAAATGACAAGAATAATTATGTACATATTGCAAACTTGTCTGGCGAATGTCTTTTAAACCTGAGTTTGAAAAATGAAAGAACATAAAGATAATCGCTTTACGGCCTGGAAGGAAATTAAATTCTGGATTCTACTACGTTTGGGCTTCCTCTTCCGCTAAAATTTTCATAAAAAGTAGCTTTGCTGTATCATTACAGCTCTCACTTTTGTTTTCGTTCCTTTTCACCTTCGATCCTGCTACTATTCTATTTTCAGCAAGTTGAACGGCAGAACGTTGCTGTAACTGCACGTTCCGCGCCAACTGCAGTTGAGCAAAACTTTAATGGAAAATCTGAATGATGTAACTACATAATTAAGACCAGGTAAACTTGCAAGCACGTACAAAGCTTACACTGCTTACACAAATAAACCTAATAAACTATAACAGTGCTTCACAGAGTTTTCACCGTGCAAACTTGCTTAAAACTGTAAGCAGATATACCATGTGCTGCGATGGCTGCAAATGCGCTAAGAAAACGTAATTAGGAATATCGTTCTATTTCTAAAGTAAATTTCATTATGTCTGCTTTACTCCTGAAGGCACTAAGCGAAACTTTTGGTTGTTGAATTTACGGAAAAGGATTAAATGAAGTTGGCTACGATAGTTACAGCCTCTGTTTTGTGCTTCGTGGAGCCTTAGGTTTGAGTACTTCTGGAAAGTGACTAGCGGATTTTTTTTTTTTTGGTTTATAGTTGACAACTAATTTATGTAACGAAAGTTTATCTATACTTCTATGCTGCTGCGATGGGTTCTATATTACTTATCATGCGTAACTGCAGTGATATATTGAAGTTCTGTTATTCCACTATTTCCGTTTATAGTTTTTTTAACATCACTTTTAATATATGTTTGAGCAACTCTTAGCGAGGTTTTCAAGAAGCATCACCATTTCGAACATTTTAAAGTAGCAAAAGGTTGTTCAAATTGAATTTTTTTTGTTATAATTTTTTTCTTTACTTTTTTACTTCGTCGTGTAGCATTACATAGTGCATACTACATAGGTATCTTATAAAAGAACTCTTAATATCATTCACATTGGTTAGGCTACACACAAGCACTAAGGAAGTTGTGAAGGTATACCACTACTTATATTTTACAAAGGTATCCACCTCTCTCAAAAACAAAGGGGAACATTCAGCTTTATTTACAAAAAAAATATGTTTTGTTAATCCTGGGTGGTGCTTTCTTCAAAAAGGAAGTAAGACAGAGATTTCACCAGCCTTTCCGTAAGATTTAACTTTAAAATCAACACATATATTCTATTATCATATATATTATAAGTGGATAACATCAACAGGCTTTTTGCTGATATAGAGCAGCTGAGCTAGAGCTGGTACGTACTAGGTCGTTAATAAGAGTCTGTTTAATAGAGATTTCTATAATTTAGCCGTTAGTCTTGGTTGAGATTATTACCTTGATTGGAGCTGTTGGAATTGCTGGGGAATATTTCTTAATTGTAATCCAGAATCAATGTGGTTTGGAGGGGGATGCAGTTCACTCTAGGGAGGCATACAGCAGAATGACAGGACGAGTTGAGTGCTGATATATACTTCTTAAGCAGAACCTCTACTAGTAATGAAAGTTCCAACTCAAGCAAGAGTGCTAGGAATCAGTGAGGTCCGTGTAATGCCAATATAAACGATTTGAAATTATAGAAACCTCTTCTTCTGAAAGTGAATATATATGGTCATAATAAGAGTACATATACACTCTTGAGTATAATCCCCCTAATAACATAGATAAGTCAATAGCATCCTTAAAGTAAAGACATATAAGCCATAATTCAGTGAACATTGAAAGCATTACTTGAATTGACATTTGTTAACTCAACTGTCATTGAAGAGAATAATTAGTTATGCTACAAGGCTTAACCCTTATAGAATAATTTATATAAAACATGTAATGAGAATGGAAAGCACATAAACGTTGAATAATTAGAGAAAGGGTGCAGAAGTTGTCTTAGGAAAGGTACTTATATTAAACCAACACATCAATACAATAAATTAACGTTCAATTAGCAACTGTGGTGGACAATACAATATAATATTATAGAGCTCCAAAATTATAACCTTCAACCTAAACATAAATAAACTATTGTATAGATCAGTAAATCTTCTTTAATACTGGTTACTTACCAGATATAAAGTAGAATGCTATAACAGTAATAGTATTTAAATTCTCAAATTTATACAAGTAAGTTTCCATTAAGAATAGGTACTGTTTGTAAATGAATAATAGAGAAGCCAAATACCATTAAATCCATAAATTGTAGATAGCAATAATTAAAATGCTTGGCGCCCAATCTTTGTTTGTTTATTCTAAATATAACCTTATATGAGAAGGTGAAGTATAATAATATTCCACATTTCTTTATACCCAACTGCAAACCATAATAGAGCTAGCTGGAGTAATGTGAATCATTTAAAGGTAAGTTATCTCACAGATAAATAATTAGCTATTAAGTGGCATACTCGTCTAAAAGATGAAGAAAGTATTGTCATCATGAAAAAATCATCTTCCGAGATTTCTTCAGTTCTTCACGTTTTAAGGTCTCTAGATGATGAAAACCATAATTATGTTCTCATCGTTATAGACATGTTTGGTCATAAAAAATTGTTAATTTGTTATATGAAAACTTCCCTGTCTTTTGTATTTTTTCAAATTTGATTTATTTTTTTATTACCTATTAAGGTAAAGATGCGATATTTATCTAGTCCACCTTGCTATAAAGGAAAACAATTGGATGCAATGTAATATTTAATTTTTATTGTAGGTTCCATCAACATTTATTCCAGCGTTTTTCCAGTAAGGCATTACCATCGAAAAGAATTGTTTTGCTAAGTTGAGACCAAACTCTTTTAAATGATCCCAAACTATCGTGATTACATGAGCAAATTTAAGGGCCGACTAGCTACCATGGAAACAGCATGGGTTATTTACAAATTTTTTCATTCTATGGAGTTACCAAAAGGTATCAAGTATTTAATACAACAAATATGCCCAGATAAAAACGAGAACTCAAAAATTCAAAAGCACATTCACAATAATCTGAAATGAACTTAAGTAATGGCCAGGTCAGAAATAGGTTTACTGTAACTAAAACACATGACAATAAAACATATACAGTGACAATAATAAATATACAAACAATTTTCGAAAAATAAAATAATAATAGAATAGGGTGCACCCGGTATAAAAATACAATGTCTAAGCTAATATACTGTTTCCCAGCAAAATTTGGCCTGCATAACAGTAAACGTAAATTACAAACGAATAGAACAAGATGTACCAAATAAAGTTAATGACCAATGGTAGCGTATTATACAAGCTAACAAAATCAGAAGGGGCGCAAAGAGCCCTATCGAGAGCAATGTTACTTAGCTCAATGACTCGATAATAGTTGCGTATAACAACAAATAATATTTCCACAGACAAATAAATGCTGGCTTCCCGTTGAAATCCTTTCCGAGTCCCCTTTGCAAATTGATGTAATTTGCATTACCAAGGGTTTTTTTTTATTGTTTCAGTATTACTAAGAACGTAGAGGTATTTTTCGACTACCATTTTCTAAAGGAGGCTATTTGACACTTTCCATAGGTCAAAAGCATATTGTTATTGCATACTATGCAATAAAAATATTATTGTACACATCTGTCGCTTTATTACACACTTCTGTCAAAACTGTGTATTAAATGTGGTGTTTTCAATTTAAAACAATGAAAGCATACCTAACTTGATTTTTCAATTTGAAATAACGTTGACGTGTAATATCTTTTAGCATAAATATGCCCTAAAGCTTCTTTTTGCACTTGTGAGGTTTAAAAAAATCGCCTTTGGCTCATTTTTTAAACTTTCTCACGCGTGCAAAAAGTGACACTTTAGCTACGCGTTGTATAAATAACTATTTTGCGCCAGTTGCCTTTGATTTTTAAAAATATTTAGTGTCACAACTTCCACTTGTGTAGGAAGTTCCGAGTAAAGCCTTTTACAGATTATTCCTAACTACTACAGCTTCTTTTCCTTGTTAGTGGGGATTTTTCTTTTTAATATTATTATTAATAATCATATTTGCATAAAATTAAAAAATAATTTTTAGTTGAAAACATCACTTTGACTGTTTACTTCAGATTATAAAATTTGAAGTTTCTTTAGTTGCCAAATCACAAAACTCAAAATTTATGAAAAAACACATTTGCAAGTGGTACCTACATAAGGGCTGTAACACAGTTACAGGAGTTGTGTGAATAAATCATTCCCATGCCAATGATAAAAATTTCCTAACTTTTCTTAATCAACAAGTTTTATCCGTCCGAACTAGTTTTCAGTAGACTGTGCCGATAAATTGACATGCCCTTCTCTACAAAAATACTACCCTACCTCTGAGCTACCTCAGCTGCTTATGCAGAGCAAACGTTTATCAAGTTCTTACACGCGCTTCCACCAAAAATAATCAACCCTTTAAATATTGTGCAAACATAGGTGACTGAACCAGTCGTAAAAATTTATAATATAGGTTAGGTATACAAGCTACGTAATAAACTAAAGTATTTTTTACAATACTTAGAAACTTTTATTACTTGAAGCTTTGTAGCTACATATCAAAACACATTTTTTGACAGTTCCAACAATCAAAAAATTAACACGGTAGTAGATTGTAAATATTTCTTTATTAATACCTAAATAATTCTTACAAAATGCTCATGTTACGTGAGAAGCAAGTATTGGAGAAACACTGCAGCAGCAGTTTAAGTGTACGCAGAGCGCAATGCACCTGCAACAGCAGTTTTAGCAAAAATTACGGAACAGTGGGAATTTGGAAAATAAATAAAAGATAATGGAAAACAGAAGTAACTGAAGAAAGTGTAAAACTTGCAATACTTGAAAGTTGTAGAGAATGGTTAGAGAAGTGGTATTAGTCAGATGTCCATGTAAGAATTAAAAGAAACAATAGCTTTACCCCTACCCATATTGCTCTACACTAAGAGCTCCATGGAGGATGTTCAAAATAAAGTTGCATTTCGCTAAAGGGTGTGGTAACAAATTCGGGAGGATCAAATTTCTTCAGGTAGGTATGTAATTCTTCGGACGAGTGTACCTAAAGAAATACAGGACATACCAATAAGCATAATATTCATTGTTAGTCCGTGACAATCCTCATTGGATGCATCAGAACCCCACACAGAGGTACTGGTCTCTGAATGCATAGGGTGGTACGATTGATGATAAGCTTATCTGCCCCTCAACTGCGTCAAGTTTTGGAAAATACCTTGCCCGGTCTATTAGAGAATGTTTCTTTGGATGTGCAAGCTCGTATGTGGTATCACCATGACAGTGCTCTAACAAGCGAACACTTAAACAGATATAACCCAAATCATTGGATAGGACAGAATGAACCTGTCTCATTGTCGCCGCAGAGTCCAGACCTTAGTCCATTACAGTTTTTTTTTTGTATGGAGCGCTGTATAAGAAATTGTTTACAAGACTGCCCTTATAACCAGTGTCATTATAAGTGACACCAACAAGGCTGCAGGAATGGTCAGTTCATTTGAAAAGCTTATCTGCACGCGTTTAGGTAAAGCTGGACTCCACCTACCGCCTTTAAATTAACTATTTCTACTAAGTTATAGGAGGGTTAACTTTTTCGTTTTTTTAAGTGTTGATTGTCCTCTAATTTGTCATGTAGGTTTAACTTTCTTACCAATTAATTTATTTATAATAATTTTAAATTAAATAAGTAAATTGCTGGTTGTCGATTAATTTGAAGCGGTTTTGTTTGTTGATACTCTTACGTAAACAATGTAATGGTTCTTTTTAGTTGTTAATTTTCTTCTTATTTTGAAAAGAACATGTTTCAGTGTTGGTGGCGATAACTTTTGCCTCGTATTTCAATTGCAACATATTTTACGCATTTTATAGACAACCATCTCAAATAAAGCTATGATTTTATTAACCAATTCATAGATAATTTACAAAAACACAAAATGGCCGCCTGACAAAACAGTGTCCCGGACAACAATTGACTGCACAGAACTGTAGATCCAGTGGCGTAACTAAGATTTTGCTCTGGGGGGTGTTCTGGGAGAGTGATCAACCTTATTACAATAAGAATTTTTAAAAAAATTGAACGTACCATAAAGTATAGTTGATTTTATTTTTATAGGACTTGCGGTATGCCTTGATTAACTTCTTGGCAGTGTAGACCACCTAGTTACATTAAGAATTTACTAAGTGATATTACAGACGTCTATTTAAATAAGTAAATAAATTAGCTAGTGCGGCATTTTATTTGCATATGAACCAAAAGAAGTCAGAAATAATTATTTGCTAAATAAATAATAGCTTAGATTGCTTGTAACAACAAAATTGCAAGATATGCCGTTCTTGCAATAACTCTAACCTATGAAAATATTAAATGCCATTTTGACTGTAAAAAATTAGTTAAATTGACACCAATATATAAGAAATGAAGTAATACATGTATGTATGTATTATCGATAACCTCATTTACTTTGCGGTGTAGAGGCTGGTGCTTTATGCGCTTGCATATGGCAGTACAATGCTCAACTTGCCCGCATTCGGGATACAACGTTAGAGCACCTTTTGTGCTTGCCCATCAACTATTGTGTGAGGTGTTTATCATGGTGATGTATTTGTTACGGTCTAAATCGACTTTAACGACACCGCGCCGTCTCATACAAAAATCGCGTAAAAGCTAAACGGCCGGTGCGGACGATAATTCTCACAAAATTGGGACAGATGACGCACCTGGGACCGCTGCCCTGCCCGTAACAAGATATGCCGGCTAAACATCAGTGGAGCGAGGAGTGGTCCTACACGAAATTACTTACGGGCAACGACCTAAGGGACGGTAAACAATAACAAAATAAATTGGGCGTTACCCGGTTTCATCAATGAGAACGAAAATGCCAAGATAGAGCCACTATGAAACCGGGAAATTAATGAGCCTACCTTCCAACTTTACACCTTGGCGAAATCCAAAGCTAAACGGGATAGAATATTTGTGCACAGCCTCACGGCTCCCGACACTGCAGCGACAAGCGCCCTAACTTACCTACGACGCTTAAGAATTCTCTTTCCAGGCTCCACCGTACATAAATCTGACACAGTATATAATTTAACCTGAAATAAGCATGCACAAACATGTGCGGAAATCATAAGGCAACGTTCAGCAAACCGATCTATTGGTCTAAGCAAATGGTCAAATAGGTACAACGGCGCCGAGCTGGTCAGCGTACACAATGAAAACACAACATAATAAAGGGCCAAACCTATAAGCCCAGCTGGGGACGCTTTACCTCTAATCGACTAAACTACAGGCGAGATAATGAAATTAGCACACAGCCAAGTTAAATAGTTTACAGGCGGCCTCAAAAAGAGTGGCCGTTTAGCAAGTAGGCACATGAATTATTAGGAAACAAATAAGTTGATTAGTTACAGGCGGCCTCAAAAAGGGGTGCCGTTCAGCAATAGGCACATAAATTATTAGCAAACAAATGAGTTGATTAGTTATTACAAGCTACACACACGTTATTGGTTGGTTTTGCCTGGCGTGCGTCGTGATTGTCGGGGAGCCCGCCACTGCAGCGAGCGGACTTCAGCCATAAGCGTGGGTGTTGTGCGGTCCGAATATTCTTTTAATTGGCAGGTACTGATGTGAAATCCTCACGGGGAAACAAGATAAACGGTCAAGACCGAAATTTTAGCCCGTTCTGCAGATTGAATCTCAACGTATCGGAAAGATGGCCCTAACGGCCCTCGAACACTTGCAAACGGCGGTCATTCAATAAACCGAACACGCACAACCCCAAACAAACACCACCTAACGCCAAGACGGCTCGTGACGAACTCCGCGAAGCCAAGCCAACGTACTTTCCGCCAAACGCGCTCTGTCGCCTCACCACCTGCAGCCAATCCCGAAGCAGACGGTCTCACGCAACCCGACAGATGGACTGCGATGGAATGAAATTATTAGAAAAATCTCACACTTGCTCTTATGGCCTGCGCTAAAAATTTGATCAAACAACACGCTTCAACGTGACGAAACAATCCAGGGGCAAATAAGATGGCTTGAGACCAGAGCTGCTCATCGAACCTTCTAGCGAAAAGCATATTCTTAAAAATGCCAAATAAGCCAGAAAAAGTAATTATCAACGACAGAAAATTACAGCGGCCGTTATAACTGCTTGTACACAAACTGATGAACTATTGGGATTACAATACGACAGGAAAAGCCTATATACAAGCAGAGTCAGGATGTTTGAACCGAAAATACTCCAAAATGTCGCATATTGGTAAAATTTATAAATGTTAAGATGAATTTTAGTTATTCCTAAAGCCTCTGGGGGGTGTTCCGACACCCATATCACCCCCCTTAGTTACGCCACTCTGTAGATCAGTGGTTCAATTAAAGTTTTGTGCTGACCTTTGTTTGCTATAGCGTATGGAATCAAAATATATGCAATTAACGATAAGTGTTGCCTCACACTGTATATAATAAGCTGTAGGTATATTAAAGCGTTTTAACAGAATGTGTATTTATAAAAAGCAAGTTGTGAAAAATGTCTCATTGAATCAAGTGGCACTGCTGACCCAGTTCAACTCTGCACTGCGATATTTTAGCAAAATAGAAGTTTTATTTGGGAATTGCACCTGCAACAAAGTATTAAAAATTCCTGGAAACGAGTTTGCCGGAGCTGTAACTTGTAGTGCGCCCTGTAGGGATTTTTAATTAGTTCAGCGGTCAAAACCGCAGTCCGCATTCGCATTCGTCAGCCATGCTCGAATATATTGCAATTCTGATGAAAGTTCCAGATTAAATCACGCGGTAATATTCCCACTTTACCGTTAGACCGTTATTACATTGCCTGTAACGAGGTTTTTCATTTGGCGTCTGCACGTGTGCATTTCAGTTTTAGTTATAATTCGATTACTGCAATGCCGTGGCGGAATTTATATGCAGATTGAATAAACTTTAATCATTTTAACGGGTTTGTTGCAGTATCCAGCTTCGGTACTTATAACTTACGATTTATTGCTCATTGTTTACACAATTGTATGCGAAAACTTTTAATTCCATGGTGCAGGCTGACACAACTAAAGCTTCTTGAACAACTCAGTATCTCACCAAATTATAGTTAAGTTTTTGAAGAAACGTTTACAATTGACGCAAAGGCCAACACCGCAAATGAGATAAACATATGACGTTTATAAGTTGCAAAAAGATTAAATACAAAGTTTAAAAACTTTTCAGAATTTACGTAATTCACATAATAAATAGAATACAGTGAAATCGCCCTTACCGGACACCTCTAATAAGCGGACACCTCTCTTACACGGACATTTTTGTTGGGAACCAACTTGCTTGCATTAACTTTACTAATAAAATTTTCTCTAATAAACGGACACTCTCTTAACGTACACGGACACCATTTTTCGACAATTTTAGAGTGTGAATCTCTCGTACGGACACTTCAAAATGCAGGCCCAGCTAATGGCGTCAAAACAATCCATAAACCCAACATTTAATGATCATGTTGTTAATTATCGAATTCTTATGCAATACGGGCGGTATTAAGTCAACTCAAATCAACATTATGACCGCAGGAAATTCGACACTTTCATTACCCTATGCACGATATTACAAAACAATCCGTGTCGCTTGATTTAGAAGCCTACAATTCAAAACTACTTTGCCTTTTGGCTGGGCAGCCCATTATGATAAAAATAAAAATAGGAAAAATTTTCCTGCTTGCTTTTATGGAAAGACAGAATAAGAAAACTATGCCCAGGGCCGTCCCGCGACCGCGGAGCCTGCGGGTATCAAGTTACGCCACTGTAATCAATTCGAACCAAAGGACGATTTACCCTTATCAGTAATGGCTGAACTGTATAGGAATATCCCAGAATCGAAGACGTCGACCCTGACGAATTTATAAACACTGACAAAGAAATAATCCTGGAAGATGATGTAACCGAAATTTCAGGTGAATCAGCTGCCGTTGATATGCAGTTGGCAGAATTAGAAAACGATGGCGACTTAGAAATTTGTGAGAATGTAATCCAGACCTACACGGAAGCATTAACAGTGAATAATTTTAAATGCTTTGCTAAAGAAAGTAACGACTTAAAGTATTCAAACTGTCAAAATATTTAGAAATACATGCGGAAAGTATAATAAGCAGTCAGAAAAAAACCCTTACGTCAACGAGTATTTTAGATTTTGTAACAACTATTACATACCTTTGTTTCAATTATTTTATTATTCTTATTAATTGTTAGCGCGTATACCGTTGCATAATACGACGTTTTTAAACATAAAAATGGATTTTTCCCTTAAGCGGACGCCTCTAATACCGGACAAAACTTTGGCACCGTGCATGTCCGCTTATGGGAGATTTCACTGTAGTATCTTCCACTATTGATGACAATTATTTCTCGTCATACTTACCTCTTACAATATTCATGCAGATAGTTTACTTCTGTAAACCAGTGATAGCTGAACTCTCTGAGAAACGAGGAAAAATATGCTGGAATTTGTAATAGGCTGATTTTTCCACCTGAGGTATTTTAACAATTAACCTGCTAGTCAGTGGCGGTGCAAGGGCTGCTTGAGCCCTTAAGCAAATATAAAAATTGTTCCCCTTGTTAAAAGATTTATATGCTTAATGAATTGTATATTTATAATTATAGCATACAAAGCACACGTTTAACGAAAAATAAAATAACATCATATTATAACCAACACAATAGAATAGTAAATGCCTAACATTTAACACATTTTATAACTAACATATCTAACAAAATATCAATCTGTCTGTCTGTCTGTCTTCTTGTTGGCAGTATAGCTTAAAAATTATTTTCGGAAGAAGACGATATTTTGCATACATATTATATATCTACCTCGCATGAAACCCGTACAATTTCATACAATATATACAGAGCACCTTCAAAAAATAAAATATTGTTTATTTTCCTTAAATTGGGGTATACATAAAAGTACTAATTTGTACATAGTGCTGGCTTTATCCTTGCCAAAAATCGGAATCAACGAATACAGATAACTGTTTGACGAGACAAAAAGGAATAACGAATAAGTGCCTTACGTTAAATTTAATAGACTTGAATCGCAAGAATTGCCAGCGCGGAGGTGGCTCAGTCAGCGCAGCGGTGGTTCACCGGTGAACAAAGAAATCCAATGTCGAGCTCGTGCGCAGGCACTAGTTCGAATCTCATTAAGGATTCTTTTTTTAATTAAAAATTGAATTTAGTATTATTAGAAACGTGAAGATATTTTTACCCACAGTTTCCTTCGATTTTAAAATTATTTAGTATCACAACGCCCACTTGTCTTTATGAAAGTATCCTCATAAAACTATAAACTAGCCCAGAACATGCCGCCTTGGCACTTGCTTTTGCTTGCAGAAAGCAGACCGCTGGGCCCGTGCCCATCTGAAAATATCCTGGTTATCAGTTGTCCCATCCGCCCCTAATTCTGAGTAACTCAAGAGAGAATATTATGTCAACAATATTAAAACATTGCTCTTAACCGTCATTTTGCTAAAGGAATATATGTTTATGGAAAATACAGCTTTGCTCATTTTGGTCACACACGTCCAGTGCGAGGGAAGTTTGAGTAAAGCTCTTTACCGATTCTTTACACCAATAAAACTTTCTGATTTGTTACGTCTAGCACCTACTAACTACTAAGTTTAACCGGTGCTCTACCTAAAATTAGTGACGTAGTTAGTTTAACTGTATGAAGTTAGTAGTTGTTTAACCGAGAGTTAATTGGCTGTCAGTCGGAGCAAATACAAATCTAGATTCAACAATTTTGTTTTTATAGAATGCATTTTACGAAAGCAGTCAAAAAATATGGGTCATGAAGTTAGGTTACTTAAGGTGACAGTTCGATTAGTGTCATAGGGTGTTTAATGTTAATTACAAAGCAAGAAAACAATACGAAGTTATATTTTATGACTATTCAAAAACTTTCATTCGCTTGAAGACGTTCATTATCTGATAAATTTATGAGGTACGAAATAGTAATTGCGCTCCAAGTAGAGGTAAGTGAATTTGTCTGTCTGAGGTCGTTTTTTGTGGACCGAAGCGGAGCTGAGGTCCATAATACGACCGAAGACAGCAAAGAAACTTACCTACGCGGTGTGCATTATGTTTTTTTCACTACCAAGAAGTTAATTCTTATTTAACTATTAATATTTATAAACGGGGCTGCGCGCGCTATTGCGCGGTCTATCCTATTCAATTTACCCACCATTTTAGGCCTATTACGTTGGGCCATTGCGTTCTGTTACACACCCTGTCCCTGCCTTCTCCTGCCGTTCACCTGACCAAAGAAGGAGGCCCTCGGGCATCCGCCCCTCTTTAAGGTGGCTCTCGGGGATCCGCCCCTCTCCAAGGGGGCCCTCGGGTCTCCGCCCTCTCCAAGGGGGCCCTTGGGGTTCCCCCCACAAGAGGGCCCTCGGGACTCCGCCCCCTCCAAGGGGGTCCTCGGGGCTCCCCCCTTTCTTAAGAAAACGAATGATGGTTATATTTTGAAAAAAAGCCAAAATTTTTACTAAAAAAGAGTTGGAAAGGTTTCTCATTTCTTAATACTAGTAAATATGTGTAATGAACGTCCATCTGCGGAAAATGACCTTCTACGTAAAATAGTTTTTTTCTGTCCTTAGATACGGTTCGTTTGTATTGATTTGATCTGTTGCTAAGGTAGCTGTATATTAAACTTTCTATTATTTTCCATTTTTAACAATGTAATGTCACTTTACCCTTTGATAGTGAGAAAAGTAATGACAAGTAGACCCTGTCAAGCTGAACCTACGTTAGGATCTTTGATGCATAAAATTTTACTTAAAAAAATATTAATATGTTCACTAGTACAATTGAATGATGGGTTGCATAACTTTGTCCGCGACATTATATGTAAATATTACTTTTCCATGCCTACATATGAAAAGGAGAGTTCCATACAGTCAGTAGCCACCAAAAATGACAATATTGTTATCGCCGTTATCATAACGAACGTGTTTGTTATGAAAATAATGTAGAAATCACAGTTATACAGTGGGCTAAGTAGTAATTTTACCTAAAAGCTACTGACAATATGTAATTTTAACCTAAAAACTACTGAAAATATGTCATTTTAACCTAAAAATGATTGACAATCTACTAATATTGTCAGTTATCACAATAAAGCTGTCATTCCTTTAATTTTAAAAATGTGTTGATTTTTGTGGTCGTGGGAAAAATAACGTACATAACCCCCTCAAAAGTGTATTGCATGCTCGTGTTTTAAATCACTCGGATTCGCTACGCTTCGGCTCGTTTTTCAAATATACTAGCACGAATATGTCGCTTTCGCGACTTATTATCTTATATATATTTCTAAAAGTCCTGACTGACTCACTGACTCATCAACGCCCAGCCCAAACCCGTGGACCTAGAAAGCT
>CALNHX010011906.1:0-28760 GCA_940337035.1 Agriotes lineatus
AGTGAAAGAAAGTCATATTTTACACCAGCTTAAATCGAGTTCTACATGATATCGGTTTTAAATTCAAGAAAGATGATAACCGTAGAGCACTAACTGAAAAAGAAAATATTGCTATTATGCGGCTCCAGTTTTTAAAATGTTTCATGGAGAATCTAAATTCACCTCATCCACTGCAAGTAGTCTTTATGGACGAAACGTGTATTTATTCTAAAGGAAATCCTGGAAAGTCCTGGCAAGATTCAAATATTCGCAGTGTTAAAAAACCCGAAGGTTATGAAGGAAAACGTTTTATTGTGGGTAATGCTGGATCTAAATTAGGGTTTGTCGAAAACGCATCCCTATTATTTGCAACAAAATCTTTAAAAGAAGACTATCATGGGGAGATGAATTCAGAAACATTTAAAAAATGGCTCATCAACCATTTAATTAATAATTTGAATGATCCTTCATTGATAATATTGGACAATGCTCCTTACCATTCTGTTTTAATAGAAAGAAATCCTTCAACTTCCTGGAAGAAAGCCGATATCATAGAATGGTTAAATACAAATTCCATTAATCACGATCCAACTTCATTTAAAACTGAATTACTCATACTAGCCAAATCTCACAGAAAAGAAAGCGCTATGAAGTAGATGAATTACTGAGACGTTATGGTCATGATGTTTTACGTCTACCACTATATCATTGTGAATTCAATGGCATTGAATTAATATGGGCACATGCAAAACAATATTACAATAATCACATCGGCAGGGATGGTTATGGTGATGATCGAGTTCTTGCAATGTGGAAGGAAGCATTAGAACAATGTACCAAAGATGTGTGGAGTAATTGTCACACTGAAGAAAAAATTAGGACTTGGTATGAGCGTGAAAGGATTTTAGATGTAACTGTTGATGAACTAATCATTCATGTTGGTAACGACTCAAGTGACTCCAGTTTAAGTGGTGATAGTGATTAAGAATTGTAATTATTAATATGTTTACATTATTTTATTTTAGTCGTTATCTAAATTCCTATGTTCAATGGAATTATTTTTGTGGAATGGCGTTGCGGAAGAAATACAGTTGTATATTTATTGGTTAGATTATTATATCATTTAAAATTGTGTATTGGTAAATGATTTAAGTTGCATATAACCTTAGTCATCATAAAAGCAACTAAACGCAAATAACTAAAACAGTATAATAAAAAATGGATTTTCACATTTCTTAGTCAAAACGAAAATAATGACACTGACAGTGGTTTGTTTCCCGGATAAAGCGCCACCTATTGGCTCCTGATTGCTACAGAATACAACTGACCACGGCCTCCTGGATTAGTGCGAGACTAACGTCTCTACGCGGCCCGCCGTATTTTTAGTTCAAGGCGTTTTTTATGGTTTGTAGAGGCGCTACAGTACGTTGCGCTTGTGCCTTTGGTTGCATACGTCCACGGCCTCCTGGATTAATATTAATCTAGAAAGTCGTGCCTACGTTACACATAATTTATCGAAAACCCAACAGATGGCGCCAGTGTACGTTGACCTCAGAATCACAAAAATTATGCAAATGTGGCGGGCCGCGTAGAGACGTCAGTCACGTACTAATCCAGGAGGCCGTGCAACTGACCATAGCCAGCTTCATCTGTTCCCTCTAGCGCTTTACATAGCCGTTCCAATTCACCTAAACCAGTTCTGAGAAAGAAGGCCATGGGTACTCCCCGTTGCGCCATCTATTAGACACTTTAACAAGTTAATGACAGTCGACGTTTTCGAAGCACAAAGCAACCACTAATAGAGCGATTTCTCAAACAGTAAGTTTGAATAAAAGTTTCAGCGCCCTACAACGGGTGGGCCAGAAACTATTCCAGCAAGGCGGCAAAATTTAAATACGCCATTACTACGATATTTGGATTAATCAAGGATATACTGTCAACACCAATACAAATTTTGCATATACCTACCTAATTTGCCTTCATCAGAATCTCGATTTTAAAGTTTTGAACCGCATAAATCGGAATATGCAAAATCTTTATAGGTTCTGAAGTTTACAATAATTATGGAAAATTCAAACAAAATATTTGCGAATAACAAATATATTTAAGTAATTCAAATAGCAATATTGTTTAATAGGTATTGTCAATCTTACAATAGTCGTGCTCAATTGCAACAATTTGCTTTGGTTCAAAATGCTCTTCACGCATTTTAAATGATTTGTCGGTGTCAGTTTGACGTATGAGTTTACTATTTACGCACTTTTCAAAAGGCGGACAGGTGACACCAGCGCCTCCTGACGGATGGGCCAATCTCTAACAATTATTTGATTTGACAGATGCATTCAGAAAACGCTTCTATTAGTAGGTTTTTCTATGCCGTTGGGAAACTTGTGTCTCCTACACTAAATCGGCACAATTTGAAACAACACTTCTTCACATACCGACCCATAATTAATTATAGTTTGGTTCACAACCTTGCCGAGTGGCGACACTAGCGCCCTCCGACGGGTGGGCCAGTCCCTAACAATTATTTGACAGGTGCATTTAAGAAACTCCTCTATTAGTGGTTGCTTTGTGTTTTCGAAGTTTGATTGTCGAAAAGGTTATTTTTTTCCCATTTGTAATTCAAATACGTGCTAAAATGGGAAAAAATTGTTTAATTTGTAAAAATAAAAATTCGCCCTTCTTCCAAATCCCAGAAAATCCTTTGATTAGACCTGCGTGGATCAACTGCGTAAAAAAATGCGGTAATTATTTCGTGAATTTGACGTAACATATTTTTAAATACTAAATTGTACTAATTGTAGGTATTAATAACATCAAGGACTACTCGGTTATTTCCAAAAATCATTTTGAGGACCATTGGTTTGATTACACCTCGAAATTTCTTCGTTTGAAGAATGAAGCTGTTCCTTCCTTAAATGTAAAGTCAAACAATTTTTTTTATTATTGGACCACTAAGTATTCCTTATTTTCAGTTAATTAATAGAACTTCTAATGACATTCCTCCTGATAATCTCCCAACTTCTGATTTTTCCAAAACTTGTACTGTTGATAACCATACAAATTTAGTGGAACATTGTAAAGTTTTAACTACCGACTTAGAAGAACTTAATCGTAAATATCAAAACTGTTTATTACAATTGCAAAATGTGGAACAGAAACTAAACAAAAATTCTAAAATTGTGGAAAATGCTACTAAAATTTATGATGATGCAGAAACGTCAGATGAAAAGGCACAATTTTTATTAAACCTAATTCAAAATTATGATAAAAAAGTTCCCAGGTGGTGTGAGTCATCAATACGCCTTTGCACTATTTGGAGATTTTGTTCCCCAAAGGGATATCAATTCTGTCGCAAAAATGTAATCAATCTGCCATCCAAAACAACAATTTCAAGATTTCTTGGCAACTTTAATGGTCAACATCAATTAATTAAAGATCGCCTTCACACTGAGATTTCTCATTTAAAACATCCTGCAGGAAGACTGTGCTCGTTAATCATAGATGACATGTCCATCAAACAAAAAATGTATTACAGCAGATTTGAAGACTGTATTTATGGCCTGGATACTTGTACTTCTAGTTCCATTGAAGAAAGACCTAAAATTGCTAACAAATTGTTATGCTTCGTTGTACATGGACTTTCTGTAACATTCACCATACCTGTGGGTTACTTTTTCCATGCATCTATACGTTACAGAAGAGACTACTTAATCTTTATAATTTTATTAAATATTACCTAAATTATTTAAGTTTTTTCAGCTTGCACTAAATTAGATGGCAGTATAAACAATTATACTAAAGTGTTAATTTCCCTTGACCAAGTCCTAACCTAAACTTTTGCGCCATTTTTGAAAAATCTGCAATTTATTCCATATTATCCACTGTACATTAACAACTGATAACATCAATAATAAATTAATTACCTCATTAACCCTTTTATCATATTATAAATGACAGGCACGGTGATGACAAATAATAAGAAAAGCATAGAATCAAACCAGTGTTGGCTTGGATAGTAGTTACACATACACCCGAAGAGGGCTCTGAGGGGAGGACCTGTCAAAAATTTAAAATCCAAATTGGAATGGCCACGATCACGCGTCAGCGGGTATGAATGAAGCTGGCCATGAACTGACGCTAATTTGACTAGCAAGTAAAATCTTACATCATACGGATAGCATTGATGACGCAGGGCTCATCTTTCGTGGTTTCTATAATACCTGATAATGTCTTAATGGAACACGTACCATTTTTAAAATTTGCTCGAGTAACTTCAGTAGATGTAGAAAGAACATTTTCTGCGTATAAATTAATTTTTAGTGAAAAGCGTCGAAGTTTCCCTCCAGAGAATTTAGAAAAGGTTGTCGTAACGTACTGTTTTGCGAATTACAACTGATTCATGTTTTGTTCTTAAGTGTATAAGTATAAGTAGTACAGTGAAATCTCCCATAAGCGGACATACACAGTGCCAACGTTTTTGTCCGGTTATTAGAGGTGTCCGCTTAACAGAAAAATCGATTTTTATGTTTAAAAAAGTTGTATTACGCAAAGGTATACGTGCTAACAATACAGACAAGAATATAAAATAATTGAAACAAAGTTATGTAATAGTTGTTAGAAAATCTAAAATACTCATTTGACGTAACGGTTTTTCTGACTGTTTATTATACTTTCCACATGTATTTCTAAATATTTTGACAGTTTGAATACTTTAAAGTCATTACTTTCTTTACGAAAGCATTTAAAAATGTTCACTGTTAATGGTTCCGTGTGGGTCTTGATTACATTCTCACAAATTTCTAAGTCGCCATCATTTTCTAATTCTGCTAACTGCACATCAACGGCAGCTAATTCACCTGAAATTTCGGTTACATCATCTTCCTCGCTTATTTCCTTGTCAATGTTTATAAATTCGTCAGGGTCGAGGACTTCGATTTCTGGGATACTCCTATACAGTTCAGCCATTAGTGATCAGGGTAAATCGTTCTCTGGTTCGAATTGATTACACTGGCGTAACTTGATACCCGCAGACTTCGCGGTCGCGGGGGCCCTGAGCCTAGTTTTCTTATTCTTTCATTCAATAAAAGCAAGCAGGAAACATTCTTTCTATTTTTATTTTTATCATAATAGGCTGCCCATGCAAAAGGCAAAGTAGTTTTGAATTGCAGGCCTCTAAAATCAAGCAACATGGATTGTTTTGTAATACTATCGTCCATAGGTGAACGAAAGTGTCGAATTTCCTGCAGTCATAACGCTGATTTGAGTTGACTTAATACCGCTCGTATTGCAAAAGAATTCTATATTTCAACAACATGATCATTAAATGTTTGATTTATGGATTGTTTTGACGCCTCACGACATTAGCTGGGCCTGCATTTTGAAGTGTCCGTACAAGGGAGATTCACAGTCTAAAAATTGTCGAAAAATGGTGTCCGTGTCCGTTTAAGAGAGTGTCCGTTTAATAGAGAAAATTTTATTAGTAAAGTTAATGCAAGCAAGTTGGTTCCCAACAAAATGTCCGTGTAAGACAGGTGTCCGCTTATTAGAGGTGTCCGGTAAGGGAGATTTCACTGTATAAGGTAGCATAATTATTGCATACCTGTATTTTTTATGGAATAAATAATGTAATTTCAGGTAATTTGTCTTTCATTTTAAATTGTATATAAATAGCAAACATTTTATAACAAAAATTTTAAAACTTATTTGCGCTTATTTACTCAAATTTTTTAGGCATATTTAAAAGACCTTTGCACTTATTTCTACACTTATACATGCTTAAAAATCCGAGGTTTAATTATGACTTTGGTGATAAAAGTAACAGTGCTACCGATTCCCATTAAATAAAAACAAAGTACAAGGCGACATGGCTAATTTCACAATTTCTTTCTATATTCCTATAATAGATATTTATATCTGAAGTACATTAAGTGAACGTTTATTTACGAGAACAAAGTTTAACCCAGGGCGAGTGGACTAATTTCTTCCAGTGAATACTTAACTCTTAACTCATGTGGTTTATATAATATTTTATCCAATTTGGTTACACATTTAATTTTGACAAAATAAAAACTAATCGATTAGCAGTCTGTGGCAGCCGTGGTTCCATCACTCAATTTAGAGAAGCATCACAAGTGATGAAAGTATTTTTATCACTAGTAACCCAAAAAATAAATAAATAAATAAAATAAATGAATCAAAAAAGTAATAAATGGTATTACTGACATACTGTTCATACAGGTTCACTTCTGCTTTTGACGTTTCTCATTTAAAAAGCATTGGGAAGACTGCATCCATCTATGACTAAGTACAACTTACTTTTAGTTTCTACTACGACGTTGGAAAAAATAGTGTGTAGCATACGTGCAGAAAGAATTATTGCAAAACACGTACGATTAGAGCGCTACAGATTACAATGAAGTCCTTTCCTACCGTAAATTACAATATACCATTAACTTAGTAGTGACTTTCTAAAAAAATTATGTTACTCTTTTATTCATATAAACAAGTACTTATGGCAGTTGCTAATTAATAAGTCACTTGAAAATGTCAGAATTTCATTTGGGCTACATTTTACAATGCTCAATACCAAAAAATTAATTCTTATATGCTGGTATAAAATTAATCCACTTGCTACGTTGTGCTCACTTATAAATTAAACGTTTCACTCGCTAGAAAACTTGCACTTTTCTCAACTTGTAACAAGTGGTGCATTGAAAATTTGTTTTAGGGCAGAAAATGAAAAGGAAATGTTAATTTCTATTAGAGGATTACCAAATTATTATAATTTTAAACTAAGAAAAAATGTAAAAACTGAAAAATCTGGCACAAAGTATTCCCAATGTACGGTAAGTGGCTGAAATGAAAAGTTTCCAAGGACAGCTACTTCAATAACTAAAAATATTATGTTACACCTCATTCTACTATCCACGCTGTTGTTAACGATATCTGCTTCAAAGAGACACTTTGCTATAAAATGCTTAAAAACTGATCAGTTCACAATTGCTGCTATAAAATTGCTGGTTTCCTTACGTTATCTTCGTTGCACTTGCTGAACTTCTTTCCTGTCGCAGTTTATAGATGTGTAGTTTTAAAAATGAGCCACTAAAATTACATATTAATTGCCACATCCAGATTGTGTCTGGAATGCGATCGATCGGAAGAAGCAACCCAATAATAGACAAGAATGAAAAATAAACAACGGGAAAATGTGCTGTGCCCTACTCAACACAACTAAGTTGCTGCAAAAAGTTACAAATCTAAGAACCAAAGGAACGGATAAAGCCAGAAGATTTTAATGACGACAAACTAATAACTTTCACTGAATATACATACTAAATACAATGCTGAATAATAGTAGTGTAATAACAGTAATGTTACCACTAACAAAAAAGCTGCAACACACCAGCGAATTACAAAAAGTAGTGAATAGAATAACTGTCAAAAGTTACATAAGTTGAAGCAATACAAAAAAATCAATTGCATTGCACACCAATGCCTCTTGGTTGATTTGAGAAACAAAAACAATCAAAGATGACAGATCGACCACGCGATATAATATAATAAAATTTTTACTAATCCTCGGTAAAATGACACTTCACTATTTTCCTTCTGATCTGATGCAAAAGAGAGATTCAAAACAGATTGTGTACTGCTCGCTGCCCATTTTCCCATCTTGTTGAATACGCTTGCAAATGCACATATTTGCTGATAGTAGCTAGCAGCTATGTTGAAGAAATGGAGTCTGTAGTGTTCGTCCTTTGAACTGCTGAAGACTCGGAATGAAAAACGAGAAAGAGCTGGCTCTGAAAAGAATAAAAAACATTTTCAATAATTCTCAAATAACTATAGACAGGTTGATTAATAACTTACCAAAAATAACAAACGGTGCGTGCAGTCTCATATAATTTTTTGCTATTTGAAATGAACGTTTTGCCAAACAGGCTTTGTTTCTGAATTACATCAAGGCTTCCAGTTAATTAAATAATAACAGGTCATGATTGTTGTAAATTGTTATTTTATTTTTATGTTTCTTCCTAATCCATTTTCTTGAAGTAATAAATAACTTAAAAGTCTGATATGATAGGTTATGTCAATCATGACTGGACATTATTTTAGTAAGTAAAAACTGAAAATATATTTTTTTCGTCATGGCATTAACAATGTGGTCAGCCATTGCATGATAATACTACCGGAAACCTTGAGGTCTAGTAACTCGGAAACAAATTCCGTTCGACAAAAGTTGTATTTAACATTTTTTAACAATCATATGACACTGACACAGTCGTTCATTATTTTGAAAGAGTTATGTAGCATATTGTATATTAATAAAGCACAAATATTACACCTGAAATTACTGAAATTCAATCCAAATCAAATTTTCTTAAAGGTTGTCGAATCATCGAAAGGATTAGATTATGTTCAATCTAAGAATACATTTGTTCCGTTAATATAGAACATTAAATGTGCGCCCAACATATGATCATCAACAAACATTTACAACAACCAATATCATATTGGTATGCTACATTACAACTCACTTATGTTAATTCAGTTAATTATAGTACTTTACACGAAACCGAAAAAGTTATTCCTTTATTACAAGGAGCACTTGATTTCAACTCAATTGAAATTATGGGCAAAATAAGTTTCAAGGCAAACAGGATCGATCTCCCAATTATGAAAATACAATTCCAAAATGTTTGGGTATTCATACTGTTAACTCAATCGGGAAACAAGCTGTATATGACATAATTCAGAGAACAAACTGTATATGGTTGTGAATAAAAAATATTAACTCTCGTCGGGAGGTAAAAAAAATTACTTCCCACTGGGTGAAAATTGACAGTTTTGTTTTATACCCTGTATAAAATATTGTTGGAGTTACATATTAATCACTCCAACATAGTTGTAAAATTTCATATTGAAAGCTTTTCTAGTTTTGAAGCTATATTTATTTTGTCTAGTGTTAATATTTTCATGATATACAGTAGAATTCGCTTTTAACGATCACGGTTACAGCGAATTCACGTTTATAACGAATAATTTTGAAGGTATATTTGAATTACATTTGATTTAATGCATGTATTTCATGTTTATTACGAATTCATTTCACGGGAATAACGAACCAAAATTTAAGAATACATTCTCAGAACTGATCCTTTTCATCTCCTAATAAAATGTAACTGAAAGATATTAGGTATTTTGTTGTGGCAACATTATAATAAGGAAGGTTTTCTAGGAAAATAGTGGTCAGTTAAATTTCGTAGGCCACTTTCTCTAGCACTCTGTACAATAGCGCGAGATAGTGGGCATTGTAAGCAACTCCGTTTTTCTTAGAATCCAGCAGCTACCTGCAGGATCCAGTTCTTCGAAAAGCGATAATGGGTTTCGCCCGATGTTATGGCTCAGTTCTGTTATCGCATTCTGCAAAACGAAAGTGTTGCGTCATAGCCACGTCTTAGCTATTGCATTTAACAAAACCCTTTACAGGATTAAAAGTACAATAGCTATAAGACTTTGGCCTATAACGCAACAAAAAGAGTTACAAAAATCTTCAAGTGGATGTATCTTGGTCGTTCCTTTACTGACATTCCGTATGTACCTACGCATTTTCTAGTTGTGGTCGAATGTCGGGAGTCAAACGGAAAATTTTATCGGTTTCCGAAAAAGTAGAAATTATACGGAAGTTGGAAATTTGCTCAAATTATGACCTTCTTGGGTATAATGAATAACGGTTATTACGAACAAATATAGCGGTCCCGTGGAATTCGTTATAATCGAGTTCTACAGTATTAAATTTCCTGGGAACTAAAAAGGGAAAGTATTTATGCAAACATCATTTTAAAGCAAAAAAATGTATGCAGAATAGAATAGATGAGACAAAAATTAAGAAATTTATTAAATTTAAAAATTTTATGTGTAAACAGGGGATATGGCACACCCTATATTTTAAACCTTCAAGTGTGTTTATGTGAGTAAGGATATCAAATTTTTAATTATTAGGTAAAGGAAATATGTATTTACAAATAAAAAAACAGTACCCGGACCGCTTAACCCAGTACCCAGCTTTTTCCCGAGAACAAATATCCAGTTCCCAGAAATTCCAAAAAGTGTATCCTGCTGCATTCGTAGGGTATTATAACACTGAATGCTATATACGAAGAGTTTTTGAATGAAATGATGAAAGTAAAACGTACAGGATCACGTTGTGCAGAAATTCATAGACAATTATTATTGACCAAACACAGATGTCATTACAGAGATGGATGAACAATATATTTTTAGTGGTCACATAGATTTTAAGTTCCATCATTTTAAAATATATGGGATAAGAAATTTCTTCAAACGAATAAAAGTGTCGAAATATTCATAAAATATAACTTTGTTATGTTTACGTATGTTATAATTAACATTACATAAATATGACATTATTAGGATACAAGAAAACAATACAAAAGACTACCTAAACATACATGGAAAAAATAAGCAGAGAAGAAAGATCAGACAAAAAACATTGACAAGTAAAAATAAAAATGAAAGAGGAAGACAAGAAAAGTTATACATAGAAAAACACAAACATGTAAAAACAAGTGCGAGAAACGATAAAAGAAAATATATAGAGGAAACATTGAAGAGAACAGAAGAGGCAGCAAGGAAAAATGATATGAAATCCCTATATGACATAACTAAAGAAATAACACGAAAGAAAACTATAAATGAGATAAGGGTAAAAGACAAACAAGGAAAAATCCTGAAATCGGACATAGAAATGGAACAAAGATGGATTAAACGCTTACACTCGGCTGGAATATCGGCGATTGTCAATTGAGGTTATTTCACGGAAACAAAGCTAGCCTACAAACATAACATCTACGAATGTTGAAATGGCAATAATTCAAATCCTACAAATTATTAAAGCACCTGTCCGAGTACAGTCAAATTTGCACGTACATCCGAGTACATTAGAGTAAACTTCGTTTGAGTTATAGATTTGCAAATGACAAAACCAACCTCATATTTTACGTGGAAATAGTCAAGCATTGCAAAAACCGATATTCACCATGTAGTTAAATATTTGGTGCAAACGACCTTAGAACGCGTCGAAGTGTTGATAACATTGGACGGAATTTGACCTGTGGTAAAAAGCCAAGTGTGCATCCATGATATCACAAGGACGCACACGTGTATAGATGTTCACATAAATTAAACAACCCATAGCTTCAATCAAGTTACTTTATAATTGAAATACATTAAAATCTCCCGTTTATTTAGATCGGCACTAAGTTGTCATTTTTAGTTTGTTTTGGGATTACAGGTCTGCCAACATTAACGTGAAGACACTATACTATCCCACAACCTAACGCTGAGAACATCGCGGTCCTACACAGATGCAAGAAAGGCAGCCACAGGGTTAACGCAAAACGAATTATATCTTGTACATAATTCAGTAAACAATTTATTTTAAGTTATTATATGTATATAATAGGGAATAAATGTACCTTTTATTAAGTCTTGTTCCTTTAAATCAGTCAAAGTGTAAGCAACCAGGAGCCTGACCCAAGTAAAAGCTACCACTCATAAAGGGCACAATTAATAATGCTACAGGCTTGCTTTTCAAAATAAATATAAACCCAAAATCATTGTAAATCCCCAGCTAGCATTGCAAATGGAACAAAGGAAGAATAATAAGACTACCAAAAAAAGGAGACAAAAGTGAATAATGAAATTGGAGAGGTATAAAGTTGCTATGCATATCAAGCAAAATACTTGCGAGAATACTATTACACAGGATTAAATTTGGAGTAGAAAAGACATTAAGAAACAATCAGGCAGGATTTAGAAAGAGGAGATCATGTATAGATAACATATATATTGCGAACTATTATAGAACAAGCAAATGAATGGCAAAAAGAAATATGGATGAGCTTTATAGACTTCGAAAAAGCTTTCGATAGAATAGATAGAGACAAAATGTGGATTATTTTAAAAGCATATGGAATACCGAACAAACTTCTAAATATGATTAAATGACTATACTCAAAGTATACAGCAAAGATTGACATAAAGAACAATCTAACAAAAAATACAAAGATAGAAAGTGGTGTAAGACAGGGGTGTACCCTGTCACCAATACTATTTTTAATGGTAATAGATTGGGACATGAGGAAAACGGAAGATAGAAAAATAGGCATCAATTGGAGATTTGGAGAACCATTAGAAGATATAGAATTCGCAGATGATGTCTGTTTATTATCAGAAAACTTAATACAGACAGACCTCGCCATTCGCGGCTTTGCGGTTGGCTGATTTGATTTTACGCGGGGCACCTTTGTGCTCCATTTTCTTTGCCGTTCGCAGATAGAATTGCCAACTGTTACAACTTTCACACACTAATGGTCGGTCTTATGAAGGCCATTAATCTGACGTTAACTTTAATTTGCTGTTAAAATAAACAAAAGCGCATAAAAATTTGTTTACTAATGAATAATATGTCATAAGCGCCAATGTTTTGATGAGCTTTTGTTTATTTTAACAGTGATTTAAAGTTAATGTCAGGTTAGTGACCTTCATAAGACCGGCCGTAAGTAAATAAAGCAGACATATGCGGTTTATGTCATGAACACCTAAATAACATTATTTATCACGAACTTGTAAACACACTTATCGAGCCTATTCCATTGAATCTCTTATTACCAAATTGGACCTGAAATAAATTGTAAAATTATAACTTGAATAAACAAATGGACATTCGAGCTCTAGATTCAAGTGGCAGACTTATGCTACATATGGAATTTTAGTTCAAGCTTTACTGTTTTCTCAAGCATTTCTGCCAAAAATTCAATTGAGTTTAATTTTTAAAACACTGAAAATCGTGCCGTCAAAGCGTAACGTTTCTGTTTCAGATTTTCCAGACAAAAAACGCAGAAAAGTTTTGGTTCTTTGAGGTTGCATAGTATAAATAAATCTAGTTTGTGGAACCTAACCCCGTTTTTATCATTTATGTGTTTACTTGCGCATTACGGTTTTGCGCTTTGCGACATTCTTCTGAAACGTAACCGCTACAAACGGCGAGGTCTGCCTGTACTGATGCAAAAAAAGATAAACAAACTGAAAGAAGAAACAATGAAAGTAGGATTAACTATAAATAAGAATAAAACTAAAATTATGAAAATAGGAAAAGAGAGAAATAGAAACAAACCTACAAGGATCAAATAGAAGAGATAGAGAGAATTACATACCTAGGAAGTGTTATTGATAGAGGAGAAAGTGAATGGGATATAAAAGAAAAAATACATGAAGCCCAAGGTGCCTTTATTACTCTCAGTAAAATTTGGCAATCTAAAGAAATACATATGAATCCTAGACGACAAACAAAAAACATGTAAAGCAACTTCAAGTATTCATAAACAAATGCCTCCGAAGAATACCGGGTATATACTAGCCAGAAAAAAACACAAATGAAGAGCTATGGGAAAAAAGCAAAAAGAGCTGATACAGACAACGATAAAAACACGAAAATGGAATTGGATAGGACATACACTCAGGAAAACAAATAACGACATAACAAAACAAGCATTAGAATACAATAACAGAGGGAAAAGAAGTAAGGGAAGACCAAAAGCCACATTGAGAAAGAAGACAAAGCAAGAAATCACCGATAAAGGATTACAATCAAATGAAGTGAAAGAAAAGGCTAAGGACAAAACCGAATGGAAGAAACTATGTGAATCAATGTGTGCAGTGTAGTAAATTAACGAAAGTTAAACAGTGATAAGGATGAAGAGTGATAAATTAAAGAAGAACTGGTACAAAACTGGCAATTCTGCTACCATATAGGTGGAAACACCAAATGCTGAAGAATCGTCGAAAGATGCCCTATGCTTCTACAGGAGCAAAAAGGAATGATGATGATGATGATGAAATATAACATTAATCGAACAGTCACATAAATAGTTATTTATGTATCATGGGCTAAAAACAGGCATTATTGGCCCGCGGTATGTAAGTTGGTGTGGAGCACTGAGACCTATAACACCACAAGTACCAAAGTCCCTGGTAACGTCTGTAGTACATAGAAAACTTTAAGTACGATCAAAATGTTAAAAGGGCAGATTCAGATTATATAAAACGTGAAATGAAAACAAGGCAATTCTTACCATTATTTTATCTGAATAGTATTTTTGTAACTAAGTATGGTTTTTATTAATACGTGTTTGTAAATAATAACTAAAATGACTTCAGTGGGAGGTAAAATTCTTTTTCACTCGCTGATATCATTTAGCGAGTAAAATAGTAATTTGTATACCAGGCACTGAAGTTTAGCTTTTTACCACGAATGTGGATTTGATTGCCAAGGCAAATAAACCACATGAGATATAAAAGGGACTTAAGTGACGAGGAGTACATTATGGTTTTTTTTTAAATCGAGAAATTTCAACATTTTAACCATCGGTTGACGTTTACCTGTCGTCCCGTTATCTACAAAGTCGTACAACCATGGATTACTTCACTGCCGATTTCTCATATTTTAACGACAATCGTACATAAAATAAATCAACTTCATGAAACGTACTTTTTTTTACGACGAACCAGAAAATATGCAGTTTCTGGAGATTTTTTTGCCAGTCAAGATCAGCAAAAGCTTTTACCGATCCCTGATGCCTTCGTTAGTATGGAAACAAGTTTTTGTTATTGTTTGGATAGTCAAATAATCGATACTAATGTCATCATTTCGAAAGTGATTTTGCAAGTTTGAAGGTATCGACTCGGATGTCGTACTTAGTTCGACTTCGACCTCCAAAACACTACCTTCCGGTGTTGTAACGTAAATTACGATTTCATGCCTGCCTAGATGTATTTGTTAATAATACAATTGTTGAATCTATATTTCATGGAAATAGTATTTTCCTCCAACCACAGGAATATGACGCCATATTGTCGAATAATTTTGTATAAAAAGTAAGGCATTTCGGGATGTTCACCAATTACCTTGGCAACTGTACACTTTCCGATTCATACTTGAACTAGTACAAAAATGGACGCAAGATAGGGTTTTACATGGTAAATTTTAAATAAAAAACAAACGCTTTGTCAATATTCGGAAATCGCCATTGTTGTTGTTTATTGTCTCCATATAGTGATTGTTTATTTGCGCCATGAATGTGATACAATGTTGCCTACCCTGTTTGATTCTAAATAATAAGTCATATTACCGAATTTATGAGTAGTTTGAGAAGAAATAGTATGTTTCATTCGCACAAAAAATGCATTTTGAGACAAGTAAGACTCGCTGGACTCCGCTGTTACTAGTCCCGAAATCATGTATTTTTTGTACTAATGAAACAAATAAATATTTGAATTGCATAACCTTGTCTGTGGCTTTAAAGAGTACAGCATACTCTATATCCAGGTAGGCATAAAAAATATGTGTCATAAAGTTAAGTTATTTTATGTGACAGTTCAATTAATGCCCTACCTCATAAATTTCTTCTTCAAAGGCACAACAACCTTGCTGGGTTCCTTCTACTAGGCTGTATTAGTCCCTGGAATCTTCTGAATCTGAGTCATTTAAAGTTTGCGGCGTGATTTTGCCAAGTTTACAATTTGTCTCCATTCCCTTCTATTTTGTGCTATCTCTTTCCAATTTTCCACTTCCATTCTTTTTAAATCGCCCCTCACTTCATCCTTCCATTTTGATCTTGGCCTGCCTTGTGCTCTTCTTTCAGTTCGAACCCAGTCCACTTTTATCGTTCTTTTTTGGTCACATCTTATTATATGTCCAAGCCACCTGATACGCTGTGCTTTTATGAATCTTACTGTCGTGATTGTTTAATTCTTCTTGAATTTCATGGTTAATTTTCACTCTATATTCGTTTTCATCGACTCTTTTTGGGCCAGTTATTATCCAGACTATCTTGCTTTTGAAAATTCATAAATGTTCTACGTCTTTTTCTGACGGGCTTCTCGTTTCTGCTGCAGAGCTTACTACAGGCAGAGCTGGGCAGTAATTAATTACTTTTTAATTAAATTACTAATTAAATTCCTTTTTGTTTATTTGCCTTGGAATTGAATTACTTTTCAAAATGCGATAATTGCCATCTTTGTTAGAAAGTACTTGAAAATTACTTTTTAAAAGTAATTAATTACTGCATTCAATTACTCAATTACTTTCATGTAATTAAATTACTCTAAAGTATTTAAATTACTTTATAGGTATTTGAATTACTTGTGGTAATTGAAATTACTCGAGATAATTGAATTACTTTGTGGTATTTCAGTTACTGAATTGCTGACCTCGATAGGGTGCTAAATCTCCAGAACGCATAAATAAGATAAAGTCTTATTGAATTACATATTAAGCAAATCGCAGGGTATTTCCCGCGCAATATAAGCCTAATTTATTATATCCTCTGACGAGTCGAATAACAGCCACTTCTGCATTTTGTATGACGCGTCCACGAGCATTAGTGCGTGTATCTGTAGCTTGTAATAGTGACACTAATATTTATTGTGAGAGACGCTAAGTGTAAGACGCTATAAGAATATTTGCGGTAAGTACATTACAGATGACAATACCTACGGTAAAATAATAATTTTAAATAGCTTCATTAGACGTTATTGGTTCATAATGATTATTTATTCATTTCAATTTGCTTGTTTTAAACGATCGGTGCAAGTGTAACAAACCTTAAGTCCAGAAAATTATGTTTTTGAGTGAGCATTGAATTAAACGAACAAAATCGCATATATAACATGTACTTAATTGCAAAATCCCATGTCTGGTTGACTCAAAAATGCATTATGGCGTATGGTAATTTTAAAATGCCGCCACATAAGTTTACCGCATTCTTGCATTGAACATTTTGTAAATTATCCACTCTTTGTCGCTTTCTTGCCTTGTAATGCTCATATGCTGCTTTGTATACTGGCACTAGTGCATAATTTTTATGGACTGCTGCAGCATGTTAGCTTCGTTTATTATTAAACACCCCCTTGCTAATTACGAGACATTCAAATATTGGCTTCTTAATGATTTTACACAAAATTCCATTTAGTTTTTTAAAAGAATAGTGCATGGTGACCCAATTTACGTAATTTCACATATTTTATTGCCCTAAACTTAAAATCAATAGGTATTATTAAATATGTTAATAACATTTTGAAATTTGAAGTAAAAAATATGAAAGCAACCTGAGCAATTTAATTGTCGAGCGTTCACAGTAACTTTCTTATTCGGGGTGTTCAAAAAGAAATTACTTAAGGGTTGGCAGTGGAATATAAAAGTATTCGTAACAGCAAGCTTTAGAATTCATTATCATAATCATTGTTGTTGCTGTCATAAGTTTATATTATACGCTGATATCGTGATTGAAAATTCTAAAAATTGCCATATTCAACCCTTATGTAATTTCTATTTGAACACATACCTAGTATAAAAGTCACTTGAATGTAAGAATGACTTCATTGTTACGTGCTTGAGCAAATGTCTTTTCTTTTTGTATCTAAAGTACGAATTCTTATTTCAATCAGCCGTTTTCAACTAGGTTTATCAGTCATCTGTCAACTTTCAACGGTCCCTGATCAACACCAAATTGATATTTTGTTTTAAAATTTTAGAAGTTACCTAATACATTTTTTATTAAAAACTATTTGTATTACTAGGGAGGAAAATGTATCATTCCCTCCCGCAGATGTAGTTTAGTTCTTCAGAGTTTGCGAGAACAGTACCTAATCAATTTATTGTAATCATGCAAGGGATGAAATGACGTTTTAGTCCAGAGTTAAACATACAACACTTTTACATTTTATGATGAGACTATCTCTTGTAATCAGCTGCATTCAAAAATATTTAAATATGAAAACCAGGAGGCTAGTTGATTCATTATTAATCATAATCACATTGTCTCCCTTCTCTAATAGCAACGGCAGTCAATGTATTATATTCACTTGCACTGCCATTGGAAACCAACCAGGGAGCCAAACGTATATTGTCGGGAAACCCCTAACAGGCGACAGAAAATGTCACTTTCGTATAAAGGGGTACAAAAAAGTATTTTCGAACAGACCCAACAAAACATGCTCAAGATGCGCCAATTGGATCATTCTTCTACAAAATCTACATAGAAATTTGATGTCAAACACTTAAAGAAATCCATACAAAATCTAGCCAAAATTAAATTCGACATTTCTTCATATTCGAAAAAAAATTTTTTTAATTGGCAGTGAAGAACGTTGAAATCGTCAAATAAAATACGAGAAATCGGCAGTGAAGTAATCCATTGTTTTACAACTAGGCGGCTGGGCGAAAGGTAAACGTCAACCGACGTCAACGTAACCTATAAAAGTTGGTTAAAATGTTGTAACTTCGCGATTTCTCGATTTAAAAAAACAATGTACCCCTGGGCACTGGAAGTTCCATTTCAATCCTTGTGTGGTTTATTTACCTTAGCCCTTCGAGCCTCGGCAAATAAATACACAATCGTGATAAAAAGCTCAACTTTAGTGATAACTTGTGGAAACTAATATAAAAAAATATATAGATTTGAACTTCCAAGTCCCTATACCTTCTTACTGAAGGGACTTTGTACTAAAGTGTATTAGGTTTAATCGGTGTTTAAACTTGATTTAAACACACATAAATTTTAATAACAAAATTTACGAAATCCAGTCAGAAGTTCTAAATGTAACTCTGATTTCATAAACAAGCAGTTTTAACCTCCAGTTTTACTTCATAATTTCGCCAGTTTATATTTAATTTAGATCTGTTTTACTCTTGAATTAAAACAGGCAAATTTCAGTTCCTATTTACGAAATATGAACAAACTACTCTTGTTTCGCAAGCATTGAGTTTAAAAACCGCAGCAAACTGCAACTTGGCATTTCACGCAGTACGCGACCTAATAAACCCAAGTTCACCGCTCTGTCCTGCAAACACATACGGAACTATAAAAGCTTACTGTGCTGAATTGCTGTTTTTGTACCTTTAAACGCGTTCCAGTACACTACACTATTCTAAACTTTGATATGTTACTTAGTTAAGCATTCTTGTTTTGTATAAATAGAACGTTTATTTTCGTAATAAAACAATCTGCATCTAATGTCTGATTCATTCACTACGTCGCTACCCTGCTACTAAGCCATAATATCATTGGGACGTGAGGCTGCGTCTCCCAGGGTAGTTTACTGTCGTCCCTTTTAAGTACCATTGACTACATTGGTTTAAAACATAAACGCAGTCTCGTTTATGTGCTTAAGGGATAGAACCAGCGCAAAGCAACGGAATCCTGATCCAGCCTCCAGGCAATTCTGTTCAATCGGTTTATTATAACCTAAGGAATCTATGCCAAATCAGTGTCCCATTTTTTTTGGGACACCCTGTATAATTGTTATCCTTGAATTTATTTATTTACTTACATCTTACATCAAAACAAACTAAAAACTTTTGGTTTTGGTGAACGGTGCATGTAGCTAGAAGATTTAATGATCAAAAAACCTTCAAGAGTGATAAAAGTATTAGGTTACTATAGTTAACAAAACATAAAAATAAGCATTTTTAAATTGCGATTACGAATCGACACGACACTAATGATAGTTGCAACTTGCAAGAAAATTCTACTAAATACACCTATATGACAATAATTTTTATTGAAAGTAATTGAAAAAGTAATTGATGTACAATTACAATTACTAAGTAATTGGTAATTGAATTACTATTTCCTGTGAGTAATTGAATCTCTGGTAATTAAATTACTACATTGGGCGGTAATTGGTAATTAGTAATTAATTACTTTTTAAAAGTAATTTGCCCAGCTCTGACTACAGGTCTGATTAAGCTTGTGTATAATCACAACTTTTTTTTCCTGCTAATCTATTTGTTATTTAATAGATTTTTGTTTCCATAAGCTACCCCTGCTTGAATCTTCGCTCTAGCTTCTTCGCTTTTGGTTATTTATTAGTGATTCTAAATAGTTGAAAGTATTCGCTTCTTCAAATGTGTATGTGTCTATATGGATTTGTTTTCTTACACTGCCATCGTTCCTGCTCCATCTCATGTACTTTGTTTTCTCTTCATTTATTTGAAGGCCTTTTTTGCTTGCTGTTTCCTCTATATGTTTAAAAACTTCTTTCAGTTGTTTTTTTTGTTCTACTCACAACTACTAAATCATCAGCATAGGCAACCACTTGTATTCCGTTTATGTTTAGCGTTCCTTTATCTTTGATGCACTTCAATACACTTTCCATTTTCACATTAAACAGAACTGCTGCTAAGGCATCTCCTTGTCTTACCCCCGCACTAACATTAAAGCTTCCTATTACTCCATTACCCGTTTTAACCATTGCTTCTGATCCCTTCATTGTGATTTCTACAAGTTTTACTAGTTTTATGAAGATTTTCATCATCTCTTGTATTAGGTTTTTTCTGTTCACTTGGTCAAACGCTTGTTTGAAGTCTATGAATAATAAATGAATTTCGATATAATATTCATACGTTTTCTCTAGTATTGAATTAATTACATATAACGCGTCCATTGTAGATCTGCCAGGTCGAAATGCATTTTGGTAATCCCCTAACTCGTTTTGCGTGTATGGTTCTAGTTTCTGAAGGAGTAGTGTTGATAGTAACGGGTGTTCATAAACAGTCGTCATCCCAGTTGCTTTGGAACACAAAATGTTATATCTTTAATTAATTCGTGCAACACAATGAAACGTCATGGAGTACGGTCATAGCGCGTTTAGGTTTGTTCAGCATTCAACATCAGTGCGACCAAATAACTCCAGATATGCTTATAAATGCATTTGAAAGCATGAAGCGAAAAGTTAATTTGTGTATTTAAGAAAATGGTCACCATTTCCAACAGTAATTGTAATATCAGTTCAGTTCGGTTTACTTTTGACACATTGTTTGACAGTTAACAAAACTTGCTGTTGTAAATAATGATGTTTGCATTTTTCTCAATTTTAATAGACATATGTTTCTGAAGTCAAAACCTACTGGGATGACGACTGTTTATGAACACCCGTTACTTTGTGGGTAGTATTGAGCAGCGTTATTCCTCTGTCATTTTTACAGTTTTCTTTTTCTCCTTTTTTATGTATAGGAATAATCACTCCTCTCTTCCAGTATTTCGGCATTTCTTCTCTTCTCCAGATCTCATAAATTTATGAGGTACAAAAAGTAAGTGACAAGTTGACACTGCCGAGTTGAACTTACGTTAGGATCCTTGATCATAAAATTAAAATTTGAAAAAATATCAAGTTGATTACTACAATGGAATAATAAGTTGCATAACTTGATCCGCAGCATTAAAAAACTACACATGTAACTAGAAATGCATGTAACTCTAAGTTCTCTTTAAATATGTATAAAATTTTAATGGGGTTATATACAATTTATGCCAAAAATCGCCTCTAAAGATTGGTAACTACAAGCGAACTTCTTCTTAACGAATTTATTACAAGGACTCTGCCGTTCAAATAATTTATCACACGATTTTGGCTCTATTTTACAAAATTCCATTTAGCGAAGACAAATATGAACAAATCTCTTTGCTAAATCAAATTTTTGGAACTACATCTCTAGAAGTTTAAAATAACCAGTACTGTAACTGAATACCGTACCAAGTCCACTTGTAAAGAGGTTAGTCTTTTGTTTATGGAGGTTTCGTAAATTTGTTTTTTTTTTTGTTAATTTTTTCTAATTATTTTTTTTTATTGGGAAAAAAAGCAGAATCCGAGGCCAATTAACCTTCTATTGTTAATATTAATTACTATTATCCATGTTTCTCTGTAACGTTAAATAAAATTATAAGGGAAGCAAGTAAAAGGAAGGGAATTGGCCCTGGATTCTGCAGTTTAGCCTTTTATTCCTTAGCTTCTATGTACCTTCCTATCTATAATAAAGGCAAGTTTTTTTAGCACATTTTTATACTCCAACCCCAACTGTTGAGTACAATAAGGGCGTTCTGTCTGTTAGACCCAACCCGTCAATTCACGTAACTTTTGTTGATAAAACTTTTTTTTTGAAATTTAGTAAAAAAGCTGATCTTATATTTTGTTTACTTTTAAAAACGTTCCTAGGTTATTCTCCCCTGGTTCCTGCGTGATAGTGCAGAACGTTATTTTAGATAGGGGAAGTCTCGTGCTACATCGGCTGTGCAGACAAATTTTGTTAGTCATGTCGACGAATCAATATTTTGTGTACCATTATTTTGTATATTGAATTTTTGTTTATTTAGAGTTAATGGGTTATTGCATAATGTGTAAACTATTTTCTTCTAGCTGTAGTAATAATAACGGACATCTCCATTTAATCCCATAAAAGTTAGTACCTAAAGTACGTTTTTTTTTCTGTAATAACTGTCAAAGTGTTACAATGTTGGTAGATATATGATTAAAACGCTAGGGAATTTTTATACCTCGTGTTGGTAGAACTTTTTCAAAATTATGGTTATGTGTCAATTTTGAATGTCAAAAGTTTCTTAATTTGAACTCTTGACCAATTTCTTTTTTGTAACATGGATCATCATCATCATCAATAAAATCGGATAAAAAAGAAAACCAAGAAATATTTTAAATGTAAAAATGAAGCAAGCGATATTAAATTATGACATATCTGTCAAAATGACAATCATTTTTTCAGTGGAAAAAAAAGAACTAAAAATCTATGTACCAACATTATTAAAACTAGGGACCCTGCAGGAATGCAACTTATCCCCTAGAAAGTTGACCTTGAAAATTATTATAGAAAAAAAATTACTTTATCTATTATTTGACTTATCCAAACCATAACACAAATTTGTTTCCATAGTAACGAAGGCATCAGGAATCTGCAAAAGCTTTTGCTGATCACTGATGCCCGTTTTCAAATCTTGGCCGGCAAAACATTATTTTCTGGTGAAAAAATTCTCCAGAAACTGTATATTTTCTAGTCAGTCGTAAAAAATTCAATTAGTTAAAAAACACATGCAACCTGACATACTAACAGTTGAAAGAAGTTAAAAATGTAGTACCTGAACTAGACATGGATCACTGCAAAGAACGCAGTAATTCAGGCATAGATGGATATGTCCATTATCATCATCATATTGGCACATATCGGTCCACTGCAAGAAGTATTAGACCTCCCCCAAGTCTTTCCATTTATTTCTCTCATGTGTAGTTCTCATTGAGGCTCGACCAGCAAAGCAATATATACCAGTAACCCATCGCATTGGTGATTATCTTGTAATCTCTCTGTGATCCACAGTCTCAACTCCATAATTGTTTTTCGCAGTCCATTCCAGTTTTTTAAATTCTTACTAATAATGCTTCCTACCACAGCAGGAAGCTCCACAGTGCCAACAGCTGCAACAAAAAAAAGGCAGATGTAGTAAAATACACGACCAACTGATATTTCATTAAAATTTGTCATTACTCTTAGTATTACAATAGATTTAGGAGTGATCTAGAACCACGGTCAAACTTAAAGCCAAGATGAACACTTAGTGTTAAAAATATTACATGTCTGAAAAGGAAAATTACATTAGCGAACACATTATATCCATACTTACATTTAGGTTATTTTGTAGATTAAAAATTTTGGGAAAATATTACATTTAAAAGTAAAATTATTCTAAATTTGTTTGTTGGAGTAAATTAATTTTTTTTTTTTAATTTAATATTTCCCCAAAATTTTTAAATCATCTACAAAATAACCTAAATGTAAGTCGTAGACAGGTTTATGGATTTAATATGTGTTTGCAAATCTAATTTTCCTTTTTAGACATGTAATATTTTTAATTATAACATTTTATATAACTGATGAAGCTACCACAAGCAGCAAAATGCCTTGTTAATTATTTTTTTTAAATATTAAAATATATTAAGACTATGATATTCATTTAATCATTCATTAATACATAAATGCATAAATATATCAAGATATTTTATGTTTCTAATTCATAAGCTTTGGCATTATTTTTAAATGGATGTGTATGAAATAAGTTTTAATAAATAAAATATTTATTAGAATATTATTAATAATTATAAACTCTAACATTTCATTGCTATTCTAAAATAGACAAAAAGTATGTAAACACACTCTACTTATGCTCTGCGTACGCTTTTCGGGTTTGTAAAACTAGGCATGAGTGTTTCATCTTTCATCATAATGATTTAAGTATAGGTATACGTGAAACTTAGCTGAAGTACACCATCAAAAATAACCCTATTATCATTAATTGGAGTTACGATAATTAAGTATAATCTAGTACAATTATTCTGAATATTACAGTACAATTCAAAATTTATTAGCGGCAACACTGTACCAACCACTGAATTTTCACTAAACCTCCGCGCCACTAGCGCATTACATAGTTGAAAACATCTATGCTCACAGCGGCCCTAGCAAGAATTAATTACAATAATTACCTGACTACACAGTCTCACAGAACGATCGAACACACCTTTGATACTTCCACCCTAAATGTTGAATAGCGAAACCTCAATTTACTCTCTTAGGAAATTGTTTCAACTCACCCTCACGCACAAAACAATACCTAATCTCACGGCGGTATTCTGATGTTTTGATCACAAAACAGTAACTAATGTTTTGATGGAAATGGCGTTGCGGGGAGCGGGGTGGAGAGTGGTGGATGAGCAATGCGCACGTAACTGCGCAGTGGCCAGGCTGTAATAGAGTAAGGAGCGTGATCAATGATCATCGTACAAAGATATTAGAGTTGGGTGACAAACTTGAGGCGAAACTAGTGAATATCCTATACATTCTAATAATAATAATAATAGTGACTTTATTGACTGAAACAAATACAAAACTAAATATATAACAGTTAAAACAAAACAAAATTTCAATCAAACTCAGGGCGAGGTTCAGAATAGTGGCAAGGCCACTTTCTGCTCTAATACCTAAACCCTGCACATATATACTAGCAAGTACGAAATGTAATTTAAAGAAAAGAAGGAAAAAAATAAGCATACTCTAAGTAATCATAATATACATATCATATAAAAGGTTTACAATTATTGTGCTCGTTGTGATATTTTTAAAGAGGAAGTAAGGTGTGCTTTAAATTTTAATAAAGAAAGTTGTTTAAAATTATCAGATAAAGAATTATAAATTTTACAGATATTAAACGAAAAAGAACGTTCAAAAAATGTAGTTTTATGAGAAGGAGGAGTAATCACATTTTTAAATCTAATATTGATGTTATGAATGTCAGTTCTGAATCTGATCTTATTATACAAATAAGGTGGACTTTTTGTTTTTATAAGTTTATGAAAGAAGCAAGCGTACCTATGTAAATAATGTCTATTTTTCATATTAAGCCAATCAGTATCACTTAATTTATGAGAAATTCTATCAAATTTTCGAATGCCATAAATGAAACGTAGACAACGATTTTGAACTAATTGTATACGGTTACAGTCTCTACTACTTATACACAAACCATATAGGTACCAAATCATTAAAATTAAAATGAGAGAGCACACAGACTTCAGATAATAAAACTTTGGTATCATGGGTCATGAGATGCCTGTTGTAATAAAGCTGTTTTAAAACACAATACGCTTTTTGACAAATTTTATTTATATGTTCGTTAAATCTTAGTTTGTAATCCATTAGTAAACCCAGATCACGACCACAATCAGCAACAGAAAGCTTACTATTACCAACTCTCAAATTCAGTTCTTCGATAACCTCAGCTCTATTCTTTTTCGAACCAAATAAAAGTAATGTTGATTTGGTGGAATTAATAACTAAAGAATGTTTATCAGCAAACTCAACAATCTTATCAATATCTGCATTGATCATGTCATTTGCCCGCATTGTATTATGCTGCGGGAAAGAATAGTATAGTTGAGTGTCGTCAGCATATAGGTGGAAATTGCAGTTTGAAATTTGATTTGCAAAATCTGACGTGTAAATAATATACAACAGCGGACCAAGAATAGAGCCTTGAGGTACACCTGTTGCTACACATTGGGAATCTGATATCTGACCGTTAACGAAAACTTTTGTGACCTTGACTTTAAATAATCACCAATAAAATCGATAGACGATTGACTGAACTTATAAAAATGCAATTTGGCTAAAAGAAGTTCATGATTAATAGTTTAGAACGCCTTCGAAAAATCCAATAAGATCAGAGCTGTGAATTGCTTCTTATCAACTGCGGTACAAATATCATCCACTATGTGCAACATAGCCGACGAGCATCCATGGCCTGGTCGAAGACCAGACTGGAGTTCCGATAATATTTTATTACTTTCCAGGAACGACCTTATTTGAAAATCCACAACCTTTTCAAGAATTTTTGAGAGCACTGGTAGAATAGATATGAGTCTCAAGTCTTTAAATTCGAGTGGAGAATTAATTTTAGGTAGCGGCAGAACTTTAACTTCTTTCCATGAAGCCGGAAAACAACTACGATCTAAACAGTTATTGATAATATGAGTTAAGTGCGGCAATAAAATCCAAATCGGTACGTTAAATCGGTTCACTATCCGTTTTAAACAAGTAAACTGGCCTATTACTAGCTTGTTTACGTCATAACCCACGTTACCTTTAACACCGTGAGTTATAATAATTGACACACTTATAACTTGTAGTACTTAACTCACTCCCGTGGTTTAGCTGACTCTCAATTAATTTGTCACTTTGATTTTTCACAACTGTCAATACAAAATGTATGTTTTTTGGTATTTATTGAGTTGTTGTAAAAAATTTATATCGCACTAGTGTGTTATTACAAATAATGCACTCAAAAAAGACCCCTCGCGGCCTGACGGTCTCGATGACTTAACTTTGCTCTCGTGGATTATTTGTAATATACGAGTAACACATTTGTGCCGTAAATAACTATTATCCAATAGCTCTCAATAAACAACCAATAGCTATAGCAATCAATCTCAATATCAATGCTACACACTTTTTGATTATCATAACTCAACTAGTAAGTTTTGGTTTACGCAATAATGTTTAACATAATCTGGTTTTTGGGCCCCATGTCATAAAACAACTTTGCAACTTTTCACTTTGCACTTTGCAATTTTCAATAAATTTCTGCTTCATAAACATATTTTTAAAAGGTAGAATTTCATCAAGATTATGCAGTTCAAAACTAACAAAGTTATATTTTATGAAACGCAAAATGTTTCAATTTTTAGAATTTAAAAACTCCAAAGTGCAAAGTGTAAAGTTGCAATAGTTATTTATGTATTAAGAGCATAATCAATAGATTATAGCACGAGAAAATGTATAAAGCGCGACGCAAAGCGGAAGGCTTTAAATTTATCGAGAGCTATAATCGTGATACATACAACGTTTTATTTAATTTTGGTTCTGAAACTGGACCAACTTCAAGGATTCGGTATTTTGGCTGCAGACTATTGCGTCATTATTGTGCTGGGGCTGTGAATTAGAGATGGGCGAATGAGTGAGTATTCACTCACGTCACGCACGTTTCACGCTTACTTTAAACACTCAGCTTCACACACGCCCACGCTCACGTTCACGGCGTGACCCGCCACTCACGACGTGACCTGCAGCTTTTATTTGAAACTTCAAATTCAGATAGAACAGAATGTTTAAATTTAAAACCAATAAAGGACCCGCAATAGAACTAAAAACTGTAAAATAAATATGTTTTGTACGTCAAATAATTTACGTGATATGTTGCAATCAAAGCAACCGCGTAGCGCAGTTGAGAAAGCGCTAGGCTTGCGTTATGCAAATCCTTGGTTCGAATAGCGCGGGGATCGGAATCGTACCGCAGTCTTGGCGTATGGAATCGGAATCGGTAAGACCATTCACAGTTGGGCACCAAATTAACTGTGGTCTACTCAGAAGCGCAGATCTAAGAGATAGAGTAACAAGGCCACAACATCACTAAGAAACACACCGCACACAATGGTCGCTTCGCAAGCACAAAAGTCGGGCTCTAACTCTGTAACCCGAATCCGGGGCAAGTTGAGAATTATACCACCAGATGCTAAGTCCCAAGCACCAGCTATTACACCCTAAGGTAAATGAGGTTACAGATAATACAAATACACACATACATATGTTGCAATCAGAATAGTAGGCACAAAAATAAATCAATGAAAATTTACTACAATAGCTTACAACAAAGGATAAATACTGATTTCTAGCAAAAAAGTTTTTTGCGACCGTCTTTACATTACTTTTAATACCAAAGCTGTCATTGGCATTGATGTTTCCCTTACTGATACGAGCACAAGAAGGTTTCTATATGTTGCTAGGCAACACTTTTCATTACTAGGTTTAAAAGTAATTTTACGTCCGAGGAACAAAAAGTAAGTTCTACTTGATTGCCTATAGACTCAGACACCCGATTGACTGTAGACAAAAGATTCACAACACAACACTAGTGCGAATCTCCGTCGCTGTAAGCTGCCACACAGAAGTACAATGACCTCCCGCTCCAGCTCTAGATCTTCCAGATGTCGAGCAGCGGGGGAGTGGGATACCCTACAAGTAGAGTACCTATAGGCGTTCTGGACCACTTCGCATGTCACCCGAACGAACTCAAGGTCACGGGCAAGGTCAATGTAACTATGTCACTTAAAAATCAAATGGCCAGTTTGACATTTAAGTAAACATCGTTGCATTAATAAATTAGGGACTATTCTATAGCCATACTAGACGAAATTAATTTTTGATCATACTTTAGTATAGAAACACCAATAATCTGCATAGAAACCATAACACACCAAACATTCACAGTAGGAATGGGCGCGTGACATGAAAACAGTTG
>CALNHX010011907.1:0-28738 GCA_940337035.1 Agriotes lineatus
TAATTGTGTAATTACAGGTTTGCCTGCAATGATTTTTTACATGACATTTCAATTTGTATGATAATGTCATTTAAAACTAATTATCAGAAAGCTGTAATAAGGAATGGATTGCAAGAAGGGGTAAGTATAAAAACATTGCAGATAAGATTGACTTAAGCAAAACAACAGTTATGGCCGCGAAGTAAAACATCAGTATGACGATCAAATGCTGAGCCCAACCATCGTCTGGTCAATCATCTTAGACGAAATCTTTTTGACACAGCCATTTAGGCTGTTAATGCTACAAATTTTCCTGCGTGCCGTTTTATAGCATATCGCAGAATTAAAGAAAGCGAACTACGTGGCCGTTCAGCAGCTCGAAAAGCATTTCTTACTGAAGCAAGTAAAAATCTACGATTAGAATTTCTTCGTGAATACGTCCATCAAAACGGTTTGTGGGATAACGTAGTTTTCTCAGATCAGAAAACATTCCAATTATATGATAATGGGCGTCTCAGAGTTTACAGACCCAGAGGAACCCGATACCACAGTCTATATAGACTGTGCCGATACAATGAAGAATATATGAAGAGCGTCAACGTAGCTAGTCAGTTTTCTGTAGACGTCTGGGAATGCATCGGTTCGAGAAGTCTAGAGGCCTTCATAGTTACAGAAGAGTGACTAAAGGCCAAAGTATACAGAATGATATTGCAAGAACTTATGCTGCCGTTAGTTCGGCGTGGGGATGACAAGAATTTTCTTTTTCAACAGGTGAACTCAAGGCAGTTAGTCTTTTCAATGTCCTTACGACTACAAAACGTAATCGACTGCAACGAAATATAAAATAATGTTTTCTTTATAATGTTTTTATTTTGTTGATTTAATAAATTTGTTTTAAAAAATTTCTAATATTTCATCACATCAGCTGCTTTCGCATATCAGTACAAACAAAGAAGCCTAATTCAAGCAACTAAAATATCTGATATACGAGGAGCGTTCAAATATAAATTATAATTTAATATTTATTCAAAAACAAACACTCTAATGTATATCATGCCATTTTTCTACTCAGTCCTCCTCTCTTTTAATAAACTGATGCCATCTTTCCGGAAGTTTCTGTATTCCACGAGAAAAAAATTATTTTGGCTGCTGTCACACCCGTTCTCGAACAATTTCGATGACTTCTTCATTACAACAAGGTACTCCTAGAAGCTCTTTTAAGGATGCAGCAAGGTCCGAAAAGTATGATAAATGGAACAGCATGGTTCATTGCAATTTTTGAATCGTAGTCAGCGTGTGAATAGCGAAATGAGGTCGAGGATATCCTGTAAGACACAGACAGAGAACTCGCGTTTTTTTTCAAGTTAGCCCAGCTGATATTTAATGCAGAAGGAATATCCTTCACTGTAATTCGACAATGGCTTCAAATAAGTGCATTTTACTTGGTCACCATATTCTATACTTGTACCCTGAAGTTAATTTACTAATTCGTTTTCTTTTCCTGTCATACTTTTTGTGTTCCATGTTCCCATTTTACTATTTTTTCTTTTCTATTCTTGTCCTTTTCTGAGCCCGGGTCGACATCTTGTTTATGGATGCATTTAGTTTTTCGCAACCTTTTTTGGTTTTGTACCGTTTTTGGCCTTTCTCATGTCCTTTATATTTGCCTGGTTCGTCTTATTATTTTTCGTCCTTCTTGTTAGTAATCGTTTTTTGAGTCGATGTCTTCCCACTTCCATTCTTTGCCATTTATGGTTAACACTTTTACCTAGTTACCTTTGTTCTTCTCTTCCTTTGCCTTTCTTTTAAGATGGGCTTGTATCTCTCTTTCCTTTTTTGCCAAGTCTGTCTCTATACAGTGTGTCCCCGGATGGACCTAACTATACTTGTAAACTTCCATATTTTGCATTTTAGGAAGAACAGTCATTCTTCATACAAAGTTTTGCTTCATCTAGCAAGTCCGCAGCCACTCCCAAAATTTCGAAATAACATACAGGGTGGTTAGAAAACGAGACAACGTGAAATTTGGTTAAGAGTAAAGTACCTTTTATTTGAAAGGAAAGCATAAGTATTACTGGGAAAAGATGTTGAAAATTTCAATAGAAGCTCACATATATAATTTGAACGTTGTATCTAAAAGTTCATTTTTTATCTTTATTGAAATAATAGCAAAATTTATACTAGTATAAATTTTGATAAAAAAATGAACTTTTAGATACAACGTTCAGATTAGATATGTGAGCTTTTATTGCAATTTCAAATATCATTTCCCAGTAATACTTATGCTTTCCTTTCAAATAAAAGGTACTTTATTCTTAACCAAATTTTCACGTTTTTTCGTTTTATAACCACCCTGTATGTTATTTCGGAATTTTGGTAGTGGCTGCGGACTTGCTAGATGCAGCAAAACGTTTTATCAAGAATGACTGTTCTTCCTAAAATGCAAAATAAGGAAGTTTACAAGTATAGTTATGTCCATCCGGGGACACACTGTATATACTTTGTGATCTTATGTGCTTTTAAGCTTGTTTTTATTCTCGAGAATTTTTATTTTGTCCGTCAGACTTTCTGTCTCTATCACATATATTTTGTCTTCTAATCTTCCTGCGCTTTTTAATTCTCTGTTTATTCCTAGTTTCTTCTTAATAAAGTCTTCTAGTTGTTCCTTCAGATTTTCTCATGATTAGTGTTTAGTGGAATTCCTGTAGTCACCAGGTTTTTCCTCTTTTTATGTCTTTCTAATTTTTCTATCCGCTGGTTTTTTTCTTTTAGTTGCGTTTCCAGTTTTCTGTTTTTGTCTTTCAGTTCCTTGATTATATCTAGGCTTTCTGTTTGCTCTTTTCTTATGCTTCTGATTTCCTTCATCATTTCCTCGTTTTTAGACATCATTTCTTTTATCATACTTAGTAGCATCTCCTTCTTATCCTGTTTTTGTTTAGTCGGGGATCGCTTTGTTAATTTACTTTTCCCAAATAATTCATCTCCTTCTCTATCTCTTTTCCTTCCATTGTCATCGATGCTGCTTTCGTATCCTGTTACTAGTGTTTTCTTAATTGTTCCGCCACTGGCCATTTTTAGCTTTTATATTTGTTATAACGGGTGGGCCAAGTAGAAGTTTCTTTTTAAAAATTCAATAAAATGAACAAAAATAATTGTTTTCCATATATTATGGCTTTATTGGAAAGAGCAAACATTCCCATTATTTATGGAATACGATTTCATTCATGTGACTGCCTCGACTGGCTGTGAAGTAACGTATCCTATCAGCCCAATTTTTCAAGACGTTGTTGATGATTTCGGGCCCTATCTGACGAATGGCTCTGCCAATATTCAACTTAAGGGCCTGGATCGTTTATGCATTGTCCGCATAACATCCAGCTTTTACGAAACCCCACAAAAAGAAGTCCAACGGCGTCAAATCGCAGCTCCGAGCCGGCCAATTGACATCATCAAAACGGCTCATTACACGATTACCGAACTTGGTGCGCAAACGATCGATTGTTTGATGGGCCGTATGGCTTGTTTTACAATCTTGTTGAAACCAAAGGTCGTCCAAGTCCATGTCCTCAATTTTTGGCCACAAAAAGTCGGTTATCATGCCTCTGTACCGCTGACCATTGACCGAAACGGCGTTTCCAGCAGCATTTAAAAAAATGGCCAATGATGCCACCACTCCACAACCCGCTCCAAACTGTCACTCTCGTAGGATGCATTGGCTTTTCGACGATCATATGCTGGTTTTCAGAGCTCCAGATGCTGCAGTTTTGTTTGTTAACATAGCCCCCGAAATGTAAATGCTCATCAGAAAAGATGATTTTTTGACCAAAATCGTCGTCCATTTCGAGCTGCTATAAGGCCCAAAGTGAGAAGCGATAACGAGGCAGCCACATGAATGAAATCGTATTTAATAAATAATGGGAATATTTGCTTTTTTCAATAAAGCCATAATATATGGAATAAATTTTTTTTTGTTTATTTTATTGCATTTTTAAAAGAAACTTTTACTTGGCCCACCCGTTATCTTATAGCTTCAATCCTTCCGTTGTCTGTATTTTAATTTAGTAGCGTATTTTTGCTTATTTGCAATTTTTGTAGTTACAAAATCTGGAGCTTCACGAAGATTTACGCGTATACCTGTTTATATACGGAATTCTTGTTGTCGAATTTGGTTCATTCACTACACATTGCATGCAGCGCTTATCGGTGTTTTAGCACTCGCACTTGACCTCTGCTAAAAGTCTTTTAATATTTTCCTTATTCTACCTTTTTACACTTTTTATGTTTATCTACACTTGTATTTATGCAGTTTACAAAATTAGTCCGATACGACGCACTCAGACGTGGCATTGATCGAAATTTCAATTTGCAAACACCGCCACTGGAGCAGCTAAACAGTATTTATGAAACTCTTATAATTTTTAAATATTTAAATTTAACGCTTGGTTTTAATAGTGTAATGGCACACCGAAAATTTAGTGCTTTTAAACAAATATTACCGTCAAGCAACACATTTTGGAAAATAAAATGCATACACAACAGAAATACTAGAGTTTTCCACTATACTTTATATGATTAAAATAATTTAATTTAAAATAATAATTAGGTTATAATTCAATAAAATAAAATGTTAAAAGCGGAATATAATCTACAATAAGAATCCGATTCAACTTTTGCTCCTGTTATGCGGTGAGATTTGATATCACCTTTGTGTACTCGCATGTACAGTCGTGTGCAAATAAATCTGGGACAGTGTTTTTTTCACATGCAGATTTAGTTAAGAATTTGAAGAATATTTCCATGGATTTCCTCTTATCAGAGAGAATTACGGGTTTCAGTACCTGTTAAAGTTTAATGTAACTCTTTCTGATAGCAGGAAATCCATGGAGATATTCTTCAATTCTTAACTGAATCTGCAATGGAAAAAAACACTGTCCCAGATTTATTTGCACACGACTGCACATACATGTGTCGAAATGGTTTATGCCTAACACTATTTTCAATACACTTTCTATCATAAAGTACTAAAGTAGTTCTTTTGAATTCAATTTGATCTAAACGATCTAGTCACGGTAGTCAGACGATAATGATCGGTGATGGCCCTTATGTAGTAATTTATTGAACTAGCGAATAGACTTTTATGCTTGCTTCAAGCCCATTCTCCGAATGACTTACGTTTTCGAATTTCATACAATTCCATACAAGTAAGAATATTACGCTCATCATGTTAATAAGTTTTAAATAAACATAACCTAGTTACTTAACTGAATTTTCTTCTAGACTTTACTTTCAGAATCATTTATTATATTCGGATTCTTCATTTATGTTATAATAATGGACGTAGGACATGAAATAGTAGAATACAATTTGCCTGATGCACAAACCAGCATTTTACATGAACCGCCCACAGAAATCAATAAAAGTAAAGTAGTTGCAAATGTACATGTTCGGCAAGAGATCGCTGAAGATACTATCGACAACACAGCTTGTCACGAATTGGATATTAAACAAGCGATAGTTGATATAAAGGATGAATTACTTGATTCGTGTCCAGCAAGTGAAAGTCTCTTAGAAGAACAGTTACTTTGCAAAGCTGAAATAAAAGACGAGAGCAATCTCTTGGAACCCATAACTCATACAGAACAATTTTACGCACCTCCCATTTCTGAATATAAAACGGCAGGGAAATGTAAGTTAGATAACCATTTAAAGACACAAAAGTAAAAAACATTCATTTGCTAGATACTTCAGTGAGCCATGTAGAGACCCTTACAGCAGAAAAGCCTTATTCTTGTTCTTTTTGCGAATATAAATCAGCATCTAAAGGTATTATAATGCAGCATATAACAACACATACAGAAAGGAGTTATTCATGTTTAATTTGCAACTATAAAACAGCATGTAGAAGCATCTTAGTGAGCCATATGAAAACCCATACAGGTATAGGTACCTGTATGGGTGAAAATCTTTATTCGTGTTCTGTGTGCGACTATATCGCAACACATAAAAGTACTGTAGTGAAGCATATGACGTGTCATACAGGTGAAAAACCTTATTCTTGTTTTATTTGCAAATATAAAACGGCACAAAAAAGTAATTTAGTGAGCCACATGAAGAGACATACAGGTGAAAAACCTTATTCTTGTTCAATTTGTGAATATAAAACGGCACAAAAAGGTGATTTAGTTAAACATATGAAAACGCATACAGGTGAAAAACCTTATTCTTGTTCTATTTGCGAATATAAAACAGCACAAAAAAGTAATTTAGTGAGCCATATGAAAAGGCATTAAGGTGAAAAACCTTATTCATGTTCTATTTGCGACCATAAATCAGCCTATAAGTGTGCTTTAGTGCAGCATATGAAGAAGCATACATGAGAAAAACCTTATTCAGAATCTATTTGTGAAGATAAAGCTGCAGTTTGAAGATTGTATTTATTTGCTATTTGTAAATATAAAACGACAGAAAAATTTTACACGTTGATGGAAACAACGTCTATAGACGTCTAATTTCTACAGATGCAAAGTGACACAACGGTTATAGACGTTATTTAAAGCGTAGCTATTTTTGACACATCGTCTGTAGACGTCTGGTCGCAGATATAAATATATGAATTAAGTTATAGTGTCACCATACGTATCCAGAAATATTCGTTACTGTCACTTATATTCCAAATTTCGCCATTTCAAAGAGGGCTTACGTCTGGGGTATGTATGCGCAGCTGGAATCGATACAACGTCTATAGACGTCGCACTCCCACGTGAGTACACTGTGCATGAAGTGTCCATCAGCGTGTTAATGAGTTATATCATTACAAATACAGGGGTAAAACATGAGGAAACATACAAAAGCAAAATTTTATTCCTTTGTTGCATGTGAATTTAAACCAGCATGAAAACATGATTTGATCAGGCTCATGGATAAGGAAATAATTTAAATAAAATGCTGTAAAGAAAAATAAGGAAGTACTTAGATGCATAACAAAATTGAAGCTATATTATATTTCAGAAGGTGATGCTACCATTCGAAGATTAAAAGAGATTGGTACTTACCAGAACGCAAAAACTGCATATCGTGCAAACTTTCATCGCACAATGTGCAGAGATAGCTGTAGGGTGTATCTTAAAAGGGAAATGTACTCACCACGTATTTGATGTGTACTTACCTGTCCGAAGCACATGCGCAGCCATAGAGATAATTTCAAGACAAATAGTAATTTTCATACATATCACACAAGAGGAAGAAACAATTTAGTGACTCCTTATCATAGGTTAGACATCACACAGCATTAGGCAGTGTAATGTATTATTGTGGAACTTTATTATACAATAAATTATCCAAAGAAACAAGGAGTTTGCCAATGAAGAAATTTGTTAGCTAAGTAAAAGACATTGTTGGAGAGGAAATTCTACTTCTTGGATGAATTTCAATGTGTAGATTTAATTTTGTAGCCGCTTATGTTTGTGTAGTTTGAAATTATAGTGAATTTTGTGTTTTATAGTTTATATTTGCTTTAGTATATATTTACTTTATACTTATATTTGTATTTTGTTTACCTGTCATTAATGTTTTGATGATAGTAAATAAATCTAATCTAATCATACACAAATTATTTGAAAAAGGGATGTTCATGTTAAATCTACCAGTATTGGATTTTCTAAAACAGCAGAAATGAAAGAAACTTAAATTAAGGTGAAATAAAAAAGTTTACCTTCAACATCGCTCGATGATAGTTAAATCTAGTTTCAAACAAGTGAGGGTGGCGAAAATTGTCATTAAAGCAGATTTAACATATAATAAAATGATAATCTAGCATGGTAGATGATCTGGTTATGCAGAAAATGGAGGAAAAAATACTATGCAAATTCAAAAACGTATCCCTTTATCAAAGATACGCAGAGTCACAAAAAATTTACAATATCTTTAATAAGTTTAAAAATATACACCCTAGAGTGAAACAATGTACAATCATTAAATAGTTTTGACCATTTATTTCATAGATGCCAAAATCTACCTTCTGCCAAGGTTTTTTTATAATTTCATGCGATTTCATGGGTTCTCTTTTGTTTGAATTGGGAAATTTGTTACATACTTCGCATCTGTTTACTAAGTCTTCAATGTGTAATTTAATATTAGGCCAGTATACAGCAGAGTTTGCTGTGCCTCTTGATTTTTGTATACTTAAATGACCTCGGTGTATCTTATATACAATTTTGTTACGTCAATGAATGGGTATGATTATTTTTTTATTCATATAAGTAAGACCATCATTTGATTTAGTGATTTCATTTCTTAATTTGTAATAATTTTCTAAATTGCTTGGTACTTCGCTCGTGTTTTGGCCAACCTTTTTCAATAAATTGTTCAATTATTGGCTCTGTATCATCTTTTGTTGCATCAATTAACTGTTGTATTCACACATCAGAAATTGAAATTTGTTTTTCAATTAAACATACTTGTGCTTCTACCTTAGGATCTTACTCTAGAGCAGTGATTCCCAAAGTGGGCGATATCGCCACATGGGGGGCGCTGGAACAATCTAGGGGGCGATAGTAGCCTCGGGTGCATTTGGGGGGCGGTGAATAAAAATAAGGGGCCAGTGAAAGTTAAAAGAAGGAAGAGAAGATAAGAAGATTTAGAAAACCCATTCGTACATATTTCGTCTGTTGTGTAACATAGGGTGACATTATTTTCCAAATAAACACAGAAAATGCAAGTTATATATTTATTTATTCCATGAAGACTATTTACCATTATTAAATGTTCTTATTCTTCTTCATACCATTTATTACTTTACTAGTGAGTCACCCGAACTACGTTTCGGTTCGCAAAATTAAGAGAGATTCATTAATATAAATTTTAAAAAAAGGATACATCGGCGGGATCAAACCCGGGACACCCGCGTGATAGGCCAGCACCCTACCGCAGGACCAGCCTCTCTTGTTGGAATAATGCGCGCACCCGAGCTAATAGTACACGGCCATAGGCGCTCCGCTCTGCTGCCTAGAGGAGTTAATTAAATTTTTCGCACTTTTTTTGAAAATAAAAACCGGCCTACGGTCTAAGTCTAAACATTAGCAAAATTTTAAGCCATCGTACAACGTAATCGGGCCAGTATCTTCGGAGGAGATAGCGAACAAACATACATGCAAACATACACGCAAACAAACAAGCAAACATACAAAGAGAGCACCGATTTTATGTTATACGATTTATTCAGTCTGTTTATTCTCCGTATCTTTAATATTACCATATCACATCCTTTAACACACCATCCAGAAAGTACCTAAATACCATTATAATAAAGGGCTTTTATTATTCAAATTTGCTTTTAGTCAAAATACAGGTTACAAATTCAGAAAAGATTTATTTATTTTAAAAATACCATTTTCACTAGCAATAATAATTTATACAAAATTTCTATATGGTATATTTTATTATAACATTTCATAATTGACTTTTTCAGATAATCATTTGAGTTTGGCTTTCACTTTAGTTATTCCGATTGTCAGTTAATACCTACAAATTAAAATCTAAGCTCTGATGTTACCAAACAACTATCCCAACTAAATCAACTTAGAATGCTCGAACCTTTTTAATAAACTATTCACAATTTAAAAGTAACTGCATCTAATGTATCAGTCATTAAAGAATTCTCAAGTATTTATGTTGTAGGTACTTTTAATGTATAAATCTTTTCTTGTACTTTTTAATTCCTAATTAATTTATTCTCTCAAAATAATATCCTACCTAGAAATACTCTTATAGACAATTATCAGTCTCAAGAAGCTACCACTACAATATCTTTCTGTTTGTTAGCTTAAAGAATGTAGATTTCCAGGGGGTGCTAAGTAATTTTTTTTTCTGAAAAGGGGGCGGTAGGCTAAATAAGTTAGGGAACCACTGCTCTAGAGGCTTGCTTAAATTTATCCTGTATAGGATATCTGCAATTATGAGTGATTTTCCGGTTTATATACTAATAATAATAATAATAATAATTTTATTCGTTTCTACAATTACATAACAATATAACATAAATATACATTAATGTCATTATTTTGTAAGGATAATAACATCATTTGTATTCTTGGTGGACAAGCATTTAAAGCTTTTTTGAATATGGCAATTAACAGTTTGTGATCCGTTTCGACAGTGAATTGTCGACCATAGACATACTGATAACATTTTTTAAACCTAAAACATGTCGCCACTAAAGCTTTTTCAATTTGGGCATAGCTCCTTTGAGTTTCAGTTAGTGCTCGGGAGGAATAGGCACATGGGCAATCCTCTTGTAATAAGATAGCCCCTATTCCTGCATTTGAAGCATCCACTGATATTACAACATCCTTTTGTGAATTAAAATTTTTTTTTTCGTTGACCGCTCGTTAATTTCAATATTAATGAATTATTTTTCCTAAAAAAGGTGAATTAATAGACGTCATTAATACATTGTTTTTGATTAATACACTCTTTTTCATTAATTAACTGTTTTTTAAAAAAGGATGGATTAATAGATCTATTAATACACTGTTTTTGATTAATACACTATTTTTCATTAATTAACTGTTTTTGTGGTTTTGACGTTTTGATGATATTTTGCATGGAGGTTAGTTGTATTAATCAAATTTTTCACCACAAAAAAAGATTTTGCGGTCAACGAAAAAATTTTGTAATCAACTCGTTTGTTAATGGGCGATTAATAATCTCAACTATTAAAGGCACTCACTCGCTATCGCTCGTTCGTGCTTTAAATAGTTTCGATTATTAATCGCCTTCATTAACACACTCGTTGGTTAAATAACTATTAATGTTGGTTCTTTAGAACTATGTTTTTAAATGTACAAACGATTCATTTTGCTTCTCACCCTTTTCTTCCTTTCTTTACTTGCGGTGCGGGGGTTGACCTCGCAGCACTCAGGCCTGAGCCCCATTGTGCTTACCGCCTTTTAAATCTCATCTTTGAACAGGCCGGTACCAACCGCAAAGGCTAGCACTTGGCCTATAGGGATGAGCCTTATGTCCTCCGGTTCTAAGAACGCTGCCCCGAAGTGTTTGTGTCGCAGGGTCATCAGTCTGACACACTGGCATAATATGTGCTGGGAAGATTCCCCCTTTTCCCCGCATAGCCTGCAGATCGAATCATTTGTGATACCGATTCTGTGCAGGTGTTTGTTGAGGTAACAGTGCCCCGTTAAGAGTCGTGTTACGATCCTAATTTGCTTCTTGCTGAGTTTTAGAAGCTCTTTGGACGTCGACAGCGATAACTCCCCAATAAAGAGTTTAGCTTGCCTTGGTTCCTGCTGTAAATACCATTCACGAAGGAACCGGGTCCAGACCCATGTCTTCGTTTCTAGCTTTACATTGCAATATGGTATCCCAAGAATTGGCTCGGGTCTAGGCGGTTCCCCACTGGAGCCCTGCCTAGCCAACTGATCCGCCTCTTCGTTACCGTCAATGTTGCTATGACCTGGTACCCACAGCAACTTTACAAAGTTCTGCATGCAGAGTCTCGTCAGCGCCGCTCGACATTCAGACACTAGCTCCGAAGACACCTTGAAGGAATTCAGGACTAAGAGAGCGGCCTGGCTGTCCGAGCAGATGTAGATATGTTTGTTAATAAAACCTCTGTCGGTGGCGTACCTGCCCAGTGAGAACGAATGCTTCACTCTAGATTTTTCGCCAAAGACGCCCTCCCCTGCGCCAGCCTCTGTCCTAAAGTCGTCTGTGAACTAGATAAGTCCCTTAGGAGTGAGGAGGTTATGGTCACGGGCAATCCAGTCCTCTTTAGAAGGGATGACTGCTTTATATGGCCTATTGAAGGAAAAGGGGGGGGGACCATACGATCACTCCTCATACTGAGGGTATCTTGAGCCTCTGCCATAATTGACAGGACTCTCGAATGCCCCAGCGTTCCTCCTACCTTTGTTCACTGGCCTCCACATTTAAGCCTGTAGGCCGCCCTTCTAGCCTCAGCCTCAATCATTAAGTGAAGGGGCACGCGTTCGAGAAGAGCTTCCAGGGCCATTGTGGGTGCTTTTCGCATTGCTCCTGTCACTCCTAGACAAGCTAGCCGTTGGAGTTGGCCAAAGCATTTCTTTGCGCTAGCTAAGGTGACCCGCGACCACCATACAAGTGCAGCGTAAGTGATGAGGGGTCTTATCACCGCAGTGTACATCCACATGATGACATTCGGTTTAAGACCCCACGTGTTTCCAAAGGTACGTCTACACATCCAAAAGGAGGCAGAGTTGCCTTTTGTATTTGTCTTTCCGAGTGCTTCTTCCAGGTTAGTTTAGCGTCCAGGATTACTCCCAGATACTTGACTTTCCCGGCTGCCCTCAGAGGAGTACCGAAACCAATGTACGAGTTATTCCACCACACATACAGGAATTGTATCTCAGGTCTTATTAAAAATTATGCTTTGTATTAATTACTTGCAAAATAAATGGTTTATTGCCTTTCCTACTTTATTTATTGGCAACCAAATGTAAATAAATGCCCCGGATTAGCATGAGAAAACTCAAAATCCAGGTTTGGGTTGTAACATCCAGTAGAACATTTACTGTTGAGTATGATATTTACACAAGTATGACAAAGATGATTGAAACACACAAAATTCAGCGTAGATGAATGAAATTTTTTAGCAACAGATAACAAATTTCACATCAGGTAAATATGTAATTACGACTTAAGGGGATTGAACACGCTATTTAGTTTTTCATTGCGGCAACGTTGGCCGATTATACGTAGCACAACTTTATGTCCCACTCTCTGTAGTGGAATAAAGCAGGATACCAATATTACAGTTACTCTGAAACGGTACTAGCCCTCTGCTAATTAGGGCTAATGAACTCAATAAATTTCCTTCGGGTATCTTTCTCAGTCGGAGATAATTTAGTTCAGCCAGATATACACTTGAATATTAGCAAGCAAACACTAGGATAACTTTAGACAGTTTAATTATAAGGTTCAGTATTTACAAACATAGGTATTGTTCTTAAGAAATCAAATAAAATGTATTTTACAATGTATTTAATTAATTATGATGGGCACCCAGTTGCCAGTTCCTTGCGCGCCGGCAACCCGTTTTGCATCTGTGTGTGGAAGGTCCGAATGACCGTCTTCTGCAGGAATCGACGGGACGCCACTGGCCAGAGAGACGTTTTACCCAAAGTGATTTGCAGTGGAGCCAACCTTCGCGCTCGAATGTCACGTCCGACGTTGAAAACCGCGTGCAGCTGCAAGTTTAGGTTATTTCTAATATATTACGTTTTTCGCCTTACGACACCGGGCTAGCGTTGTGAATCTCGGGGATACTGTGAAGTGGCAGTGCGAATTGCTGCCGGAGGAGAAGTTATCGGCGACGTTTTCCACCTGGGGGACCGCTTCGTGTCTTCGGCCCAAGATAGGTTAAGATCGTTGTGGCGCTGTCGCTCTCCGGTGTTACGATAGGAAGATGTTTGAAACGGTGAGTACAAACCTGTAGTCAAACAGAAATTAAGTGCAATCTTACAGGGGCCCTCTAGGCCGAGCAAATATTGTGTTAGACGCTGGATTTGTTTAGTGATACCAAATTGACATATGAAACGGCCTGGTTGTTTAACCCTCGTTTCGAATACGTCTTCCAGGAAATTTTGGTATAATTATTTACTAGCGTCCTCCAGGAGATGTTTTAACAATTATTAGTTCGGGATATTCACAAGGGTTAAATTAAACAGCGAAACGGTTTCCCATTCGTGGGCATCGTTTCTTAAAGCTGTTTATTCGGGGAACGGGTTTAATTAAAGCTTAGCTAGGAACACGGTCTCCAAGACTGGAGGCTTCGGGTTCGATCGTAGCTACGGGAAAATACTAATGACAGGACGGGTAAAATTCTCTTTAAACGGTCGGATAGGATCAGGATTGGGGATGATTTGGGGCTGGAAGGATACTGGAATGTATGCGGATGAGAAGCGGCTTTCATAGCTCTTCTTCGTGCTTCGTGCATCAAGCCACCACCTCGGCCATTCTAAGTGGGGGAGCAGCGCAATACGTGGAGCAGGGATCTCTTGATGACGTAGCCGGCTGCGCGTGCGAAAAATTTAAACTTGTAACGTAGAAATCGCTAGGCTGGAACGCGCGAATTGATTTTAATTCACAAAAACGCGTTTCGACTGGGCGAATCGTTACAACTCAGTGCGCTTACTGCTATGACATCGCTCTTGCGTACTGACAGAACAAGTGGTCTACACGAATAGTTTAACGCCCGTACTAAAGAAATTTCAAAATCGACAAGATACATACCCAGTAATAGAGTAATACTGATCGTTGCAGTAACGAATGGAATGGCATTTTACTAAATTATTGAACTAAATAATGGATATAGTTTTATAGACTTATGCTTTTACGCAATTTGCGTTCTTCGCATATTTAATGCAGAATATGACATACTTGTATATTTCTCACAAAAGGTGAATAAAATGCATAAACGTATATCAACAGTGGTAATTTTTACATTTTAGTTTATACAGAATAACAGGAAACGATCATAATTCATAAACTAAGGACTTTATTGGTACTGAGCCTTAAATGTCAGTTCCCAGTTAATATATACAGTGTAGTGATTGACAAGGTTGTGTGCACCTGCATAAGAGGATTAAGCTTATTTAAGGCTCCTAATTGTCGGAGTAAGAGGACTATGCAACTACCTATATAGCACACAACGTCCGACGGACGTCCATTTCATGTCCATTAAAGGTACGAATGTCCATCGATCTTAAATGGACGTCCATAGAACGTTTTATAGATAACGTCCACTGGACGTTGTAGTATTTACGTTTTATGGACGTCCTCTGATGGACATTTACCTACTTTTTATTATAATAATATAATAAGCAATTTAAAGTATTAATACTATGTAACATCGAGAAGCTTCATCAGTATAAAAATTATTAGACAAATTTATTCTTTTGTAGTTTTGTTTTGAGCCGCTGAACTGCCAATCATAAGACCGAATAAACGCCATACCATTGTGTGATATTGCAGCGAGCTGCAATGCAACAGTGTGTAACAGTCAGCAGCCAACAGGGTGACAGCCATGACACTTGACAGTTGATACGGTTGTTTTGTTCTGTGGCCGTGACGGAAGCCGTGACGCTGTTTATAATAATTCTGCAGTTGAATTGAAAGTGTGTAGCAGTGGAAGCTGTTTATTTTACGCGTATTCATAGGTAATAAGTAGATTTTAATTTACTTTTATTTAACAAAAGACAAGTACATTTTTATTTTGCGCATAATAAAAACAGATTGTATAGCTGTCGGCCACAATTTATCATTACACCAACTTGCCCCATCATCGTCTTAAAGTGCAATACGGCTAATACTTAGGATTAGAATAATATGAATATGTTTTAGGGCTAAACGCTATTTCTGGGAAAACTGAATTGCCTAATATAAATTGAAACCTCGGGGCAGTTTAGGTAACATAACCTCAACAATTTTTGGCGGTAAACTTGTTAACGATCTTTAATACGAAGGCAGTGTAGAAATTCTACAGTGTATTATGCAAGGTACTAAAATAGATTTTGTTTTAATAGTTCGAACAATTTAAACTTCTTCGAGCTGTGATTGAAGCATCGAGGTTTTGCATGTTGAAGTAGAGATCTTTTCAGTTATTATAGTGTTTTTTAATTTTCATGATAATTACAGTTTTATTTTAAATACATGTTCATGAGTAATTGCAGGTCTAAAAATTTTTGTTTTACTTTGGAAGGAGCGAGTGTAAATTATCAGCTAATGAACGTACATAAAACGTACATTTGGGGAAGTACAATGGACGTCCAATGGACGTACGCAGCAGTAGGCGTACAATTAGCCAACAATTTCCTCTGGACGATGCAGCGACGTTATTCTGACTATTTGTAACGGGCAATTGTGCGATCCTGGATTTTTACAGCGTTGTTGAAGCGAGCAAGCGCTATGAAGATTTGCGTTTGCTCGTAAGAGATAGATGATGTGCAAGAAAAATTAAAAATGAAATTACAGAAAAACCGAAAGAAATTATCTAATTTTCTTTACACTATTGTGCGTACAACTGCTTGAAGAATGTCGGATTCTAAAAACAAACTTTATATTCCTTAAATGTATACTGTTTTTATGATTTTTTTTACATTAATCCTAATTTTGAAAAAATTGTTAAGCCATATTTTTTTTAAATGAGTTTCCGTAAAAGTACTTTTCATAAGCTTTACAATACAACAAAAATTTTAATTCTACGTTTACTGGTTCTAGCGTAATTCACTTTTTACGAAAAGCAGTGTTTTACTCTCATTCATCTCTTTCTAAGTAACATAGAGTTATAGAAGGAAAGGAATACTCCAATTGACGGCGTGAAGTATTTACATGTCTAGGCTTTACATGTGGAATTAAGTCGTGTTCAATACCCTTAAGCAGTGTGGCTAACCTGTTTTATTTCCTTTGACGTCACAGGGGACGCGCTAACTGGCAATTCTTCGGCGTCCTGCTTTTGTTATCCAAATCTGACGACCGCAAAATCAAGGGACGCCACCGTTCTAATTTATCTTTGGAAGGCTTTCTGCTCCTGCTCTCTGAACGTAAGCACCAAGGAAGGTCTGAACTACACGCTGCAGACAAATTTCAGCCGGCTGCTACCTCGAAACTGGTCGAAAACTGGCCCCAATGTTGGACTCATTTGGACGAACCTTTAGGATTACTTTCCTCTTCATTGGGACTTTATAACTCGAGATGCATTTTTGCACATAGGAACTCTGCGGATGGGTGATCAATAAAAACCCAACTTGGACTGAAATAAATAACTTTTTCTATTCAAAATAATACAACTTTTAAAGCCAATCTTACACACAGCTTTTCCACTTGACGTCGGTTATTAACAATAACAAAGGAACATCTCGTATCCTAGCAACATATTACAATTGTTTTGAAGTAAGTTTTGTACAATGTTTTCCTTAGAAACTAAACTGTTTTTCGATAATTGTCAATTAGTAGCACTTTTTAACCTAACTTTTCTGTTTATTACACTTAAGTTTTAATAGCACTCTTTCACAGGTTTTAATTTAGCACTGCACTAACGTAGGTTGCCTATTCAATGCTCTCTGCATTCTATGCTTCTTTACAGCGCTTTCGTACCTTTCATGCCGATTGTTGGCCTTATAATTTTAACTACTAACGCTGCAGATAATTTTTGTAACGCGTCACACTTCTCTGCATCAAAGCAAATTCACATTCCTGCCTTGGCTTTACAATATCAAATCTGTCAGTTAACATAAATTAGGTGCATCTGCCATAACGAGCACAATTAATGAAAATTAAGTTGAACGTAACCCTTCCGATACTGTTTCATCTCATGCTAACGTCATCAAATTATAGTTACTGCTACTCATATCTTGCGTATTTATTAGTCTATAACAATGACTTAATGTTGCAATAAACAAAATACCGATTTTGGGTCTATTTGAATCTTTCTTTCATTTTCATGTCTTAGTTATGCAACTAGAATTGCTGTAAGCCATATACCATTACAGTAGGCATTAACGTTAACCTGTTGTTACCTTAGCGATGTAAAGGCTGGTGCTTTGTATGCTAGCATCTGGCGGCATAGTGCTCAATTTGGCCCGTGATCCGAGTTACAAAGTTGACGCGCGCCCTTTGTGCTTGCACAGCAATCACTGTGTTGGGTGTGTCTTGGTGATTTGTGGATCTTGTTACTCTATATATTAGTCTGTGATTCTGACCAGAGCACAATTAATTTGGTGACCAACTGTGAATGGCCACACCGGACCCAATACCAATCGCCAAGACTGTGGAAAAATTCCACCCACCGTAAGATTCAAATCGAGGGTCTAGAAATTCTTCCTTTAGTTGATTTTTGAGGCTTTCACGGCCATTGTCATTAAGTAATAAACGACTTCCGGGATTGGACCGTGTCATGATTGAGATCGAAGAACTCAACGTTTCGCCCACTTTCGTAAGGGGCTTCATCGGGAGGAAAAAGCAAAAGAGCACGGTAACTCAACGTGTTAACCACGCCAGAGGCGAAACTCTTTGCAGGGAAGGGACAGAAGAGCACGGTAACTCAACGTGTGAACCACGTCAGAGGCGAAACTCGATTTTAGTGCTTTTGTAGATTCTACTCTGCTCATTTCGTAGTCTGTAAGCTCTTATAGCTTCTTTGTCAACACTTTCTTTTTGTGCTTCAGAGTTACTTGTCATTGTAGGTGTACTAAATGTGGTCGCGACAAGGAAGTGCTCACGTCCAATTTCATATGCCCGTTTTGTCTATTACGTTCTTGACAACTTTTCTGTTTCTGCTTTGTACTAAAATATAGTTCACTATTGAGCTCTGCTTGTTACCTCTCTAGTTATCTTATGTATTTGTTTGTGTTGCTAGAAAGTAAAGTACTACGCATAACCTTTAACGCTTCCTGATTCATACGTAACTCACAAATACACTGAGAAGCAGGTATTGTAATGGTATATTACTTACAGCAATTCTAGTTGCATAACTAAAACACCAAAATGAAATAGAGATTCAAATATGCCCAGAATTAGTATTTTGTTTATTGCAACATTAAGTCAATATTATACAATAATAAATATACAAGATGTGATTAGCAGTAACTGCATTTTGATTGGCACAGGTTAGCATTTGATGAAATACTATCGGAGGGGTTGCGTTTAACTTAATTTTCAATAATTGTGCTCGTTATGGCAGATGCACCTAATTTATGTTGACTGACAGATTTGATATTGTAACGTCAGACAAGATTGTGAATTTGATAAGATACAGAGATGTTTCGAGACGTTACAAAAGATATATGCAGCGATAGTAGTTAAATTATGAGGTCACAATCGGCAACGCAACTGAAAGGTAAGAAAGCGGTGTAAGAAAGCATAGAATGCAAACCCCATTGAAAAGGCAACCTACGTTAGAAGAAAGACAATAGAGCAGTGTTAATTAATCTCGTAAAACCAGTGCTATTTATTTTATTTTATTTATTTCGTACTCAGCCAACAGCCGTTAGGCCAATTATAGGCGTCGCTGTACATTTTATGGAGACTTCTAACCCCACTAACGACTGTCATGATGTTATTATGACATCCGGGATCAACTATTTTCGTGGCAGCCGTACCACGAGGCGCCGAGTGAAGCAGCCGTGAAACTCCCATCCAAGTTCCGACCAGAGAGAGCGTTGTTTAACTCTACTGATCGTACGTGGACGCTTGTTCAAGCTACACCACCCGGGACCTTGTATTTAAAACTAAAGTGATAAAAAAGCAGATATGTGAAGTTATAAAGTGCTACGATTTGACATTTATGAATAAAACAATTTAGTTTCTAAGGAAAACATTGCACAAAACTTACTCGAGAGCAATTGTAATATGTTGCTCGGTTACTAGATGCTCATTTGTCATTGTTGATAAGCGAAGCCAAGTGAAAAAGCTGTTTGCAAGATTGGCTCGCAAAAGTTGTTTACTTTTGAATATAAAAAGCTATTATTTTGTGCCAAGTGTTGAATTTTATTGATCTCCAGTCGGAAGAGTTCCCTTGTACAAATTTCCATCCAGTTATAAAGTGCCATTTAAGAGGGTGTGATTCCGAAGGTTCGCCCAATTGAATCCAGCTTCGAGGCTTGTTTTCGGCCAGTTTTAAGGCATCAGTAATCTGAAATTTGTGAGCATCGTGTAGATTAGACCTTCCTCGGTGCCTTCAACAAGACAGGAAAAGCCAGGAATATTCCAGAGAGAAGTTAGAACCTTGGCGTCACTTGAAAGTGCAATCCAGATAGAAGCTCCACATTTCGAAGTAAATTTAATCAGCCAGGGAGTTTCTAGGGGCCTTCAGCATCATGCAGCACCTAGAGCAGACATCGTACGAGCTCTAGAAAAAGGTTCCAGCCGCCAGAATACTTCCAGGGGGTAATTATATCGATAGCATCCTTAGAAAGTGCAGAATCCGAAGAAGTCGGCCAGCTCCAAAACATTTGCCAGCTTCGCGTCCTTAGCTGACGTCAGAAAGGAAACAAAACAGGTTAGCCAAACTACTTGAGTCATTAATTGCATTGCTAATAATTACCTGAGGTGACATTGTTACTTGTTCGTAAAATTTTCGTTAATTTATGCTGAATTTTGATCATCTCTGTCTCTGTCAATTAGAGGTTAAACTGTCACTAGCAGAAAAGTTGGGCGTTTGCCATACTTATGTAACTCATACTCAACAGTAACTGTTATACTGGGTGTTACAATTTTGTGACGTTTCAACTCTTTTATTAAGGGCGCCAAACTTATAACCTCGAGTTATCTCTAGTCGGAGAATTATTCTGGCTCAAATATATGATAGATCAGTAAAAACACGGGATAATTATAGAAATACATATAATGTTTATAAATGCGTACATTAATAAATCAGGAATGAATTGTACGTTATAAAATAACCTTGTTACTTTTGGGATCGGTGTTCATTTTCCTAGCTCGGGCTGCAACCCCAGATGCTGGAGAGTAAAACGGGCTCGCTGGCGACGGTCCGCTAATACGCACGTCGGATCTTTCACCAAAGTGTTCAGGTAGGTCGGATGTCTCGCATAAAAAACGCACTTCGCTTCTTAGGAAAATGACCGTAGCTCTCTTGCAGCCGTTGATAAGAACTTCGTTGTTGTATTTGTTGACAGAACACTGCGACTGCAATTTTCCGTATTAAATAGCAAGTTTTACAGTTACCTGCGGTCGGCTCTAGTTTTAGAGACAGCGGGGCGATCCGTAAATATCCTCGGCGTCTAACCTGTGAGTGCGGCGACGGCCGCGGCTTTATTTTCAATGGCGCGACTGCTTTGGAATTTCCGCTGATACCCGGAATGCCGGCGTTTTAAATGGCGAAGAACTGGATGTACGATACCCTCGGTAGCGTTTTTATGCGTTGGCGGCTGGTTGTCCAGGTGAGTTTCTCATACAGCGAACTCCATGTTATAGCTTCGGGTACGCCGTGGCGGCGATAGAAATCTCTGCACGCTTTAATGTTAACAAAAATTAAACTTGGTGAAATATAGCCTTCCTGGTCGCATATAAAATTTAAGCTTAGCAGTTAAGCTAGAACGGACCTGGTTTATTCTGCGAGACAGCACGCTGTCAGCACAGAATAAGCCGGTAGGGATCGGAATGGAGGTTTGAGAAGGAAAATGTCAAGATCTAGAGACAGAAATTGGGAACAGGACGGGTCAGGTAATCTGAAGTTACTGGAATGGCCATGTAGCTTCATTTTATACGTTTTTCGATGCGTTATCGGTCCATACGGTCGCCGTTTCAAAAGGAAAGTAAAACGACTCGGTCAGTACTTTTGCTCAGCTTTGCGCATTGTGGACGGGAATGTGTTATCTTCTTTACGCTCGTCGGATAGATTCAGCACTTGATGACGCGGTGAATTAAATTCAAATACTTTTTAAGCATCATAAGAATTTTAATTCAAGAGCAAACGTTACAATCTAACCCTGAGATTTTGAGTTTTCTCATGCAAAGCTGGAGCATTTATTTTGCATTTGGTTGCCAATAAATAAAATAGGAAAGACAATAAACCGTTTATTTTGCAATAAATTAACGCAAAGCATAATTTTTAATAAGCCCTGAGATACAACAAAGAATTCTTTTTGAAAATATTTGTTTGTAGTGATTATCCCTAATTATTTATTTATATCATAGCAAACTTATCACCATACAACGTAGGGATTCATTACAGTATACCAATCATTGAAATTTTTATCCAAAATACAAGGAAAAGGTATTTCGGTAACATATGGGAGTGCTTAAATGCAAGAATTTACACTGCTGGAACTAGGTGTATCCACACTAGACTTAAACACAAACTCTCCGGAGAAGATTTATTTGACATCAAGTTAAACAATTTACGAAAATAGTGAAACAATTAAATATAAAGAGAAAACAAAGATAAATGAAAAGTGATAGTAAGGTTTCAGCCATTAGACAGCATCTGATAAACATAATACATCACCAAATAGCCATGTACCTATAGCGAGTATACGCTGATTTGGCTTAAATTTATTTAAAAACAACTAAAATGGAAAAATTACTTTCTATACTTACATAACGTGTAACTGTAAAAAAACAACTAACGTGCATATAGATAGTACCAGTCTAAAAATTTACACTAAAGATTGAGATTTTATTGTCAATATAGAATATCAGATATATTACAAATAGACATTTAATTTTCAATTAATTTTTACAAGTTGTAATAGAGGGATACGCAACACCAAATGTATGGCTTAGAGGGCACCTTGTTTGTTGTATACGATATAAGTGAGATATAAGTTTTACATTGAAACAGGTTGCAAACCCACCACAAATATTCCCATGTATGATTTTTTACAAGTATATTTAACTCTGAATCCTGCGCTCCCACAAAACATGCATACTTGTAACAACTAATATATAATCACTGGTGACGTTACTAGAGGAAAGAAAAGTACGAGCACAAATGAGACTATTCCTTTGACTCGCATTAATTTATCAATAGCCAGTGTGAACGCAACGATTTCTCTCTAGTACCAGCAAGTGTGAGCACAATAAATCGGTAATCAGCCCTGTGCTAATTGTATACATGTGAATATTTCCGATGTGTCTGAGATGGCATTTAAAACATCGTTGTTCAATTTCCTCACCGGTCATCAATTTTAATATTATTTCATAACTCATATTGTTAGAAAGTTAACTTTTCTTTTTAGCTTAACTTCAGTTGCTTTCATTTGTAACGTTTTACAAAATCCAATACTCAGGTTTAGTATTAATATCCCTTTTTCGAATGATTTTGTATGATATAATGCAAATGACAACTTTGTTTATGTACCTACTGCCTTATTTTTCTACATAGGATTGTACTGATATTTCCTTATCCATATACCTGATCAAATCATGTTTCCGTGCAGTTTTAAATCCACATATTACAGACGAATAAGAATTTGATCGTGTATGTTTCTCCTAATATTTGTCCCTTTATATCTCACAAAATTTCTCTGTTTTGTTTTACATCTACAAATACCACACAAATAAAATTATTCATACTGCCAGCATCTAAATACTTTAAAACAGCAAGCAGTATAAACTGCAAAAACCAAAACGTGCTTTTCATAAACGATGCCATCAAGGAGCTTCTATGCTAAGGTTTCTTTGGTGTATGTGTCTTGAGATGGAGAACAAAGTTACCTTTCTGTGCTGCTTTATAATTACAAATTGAACAGGAAAAGGGTTTTTCTCCTGTATGCGTCCTCATATGGTTAACTAAAGTAACTTTCTGTGTTGCTTTATATTTGCAAATATAACATGAATAAGATTGTTCTCCTGTATGCCTTTTCATATGTTTAACTAAAGCACCCTTTTCTGCTGCTTTATATTCGCAAATTGAACATATAAAAGGTTTTTCCCCTGTATGCTTCTTAATGTGGTTTAGTAAAGCACTTTTATGTAGTGCCTTATATTCGCAAATAGAACAGCAGTAAGGTTTTTCTCCTGTATGCACCTTCATATGTTTAACTAAAGTACTTCTTCGGGCTGCACGATACTCACAAACAGAACATGAATAAGGTTTTTCTCCTGTATGCCTCCTCATATGGTTTACTAAAGCACTTTTATCTACTGCTTTATATTCGCAAATAGTACAGATATAACGTTTTTCTCCTGTATGTACCTTCATATGGTTTACTAAAGCATTTTTTCGTGCTGCAATATATTCACAAATTGAACAGGAATACGGTTTTTCTCCTGTATGCCTCCTCATATGGTTTACTAAAGCAGTTTTATGTGCTGTTTTATATTCGCAAATTGAACAGGAATAAGGTTTTATTCCTGTATGCGTCTTTACATGATTCTCTAAATAACCTAAAAAACGAAAACGGTTTTTCATTCATATTGGTCTTCAAATTGTTAAGTCACTTACATTCAACTGCGGTTTTATCTTTGCAAATGGTAGATGTGTAAAATTGTGCAGTGTGAGTTATTGTATGTTCCACGAAATTACTGTCACTTTTTGCTTCAGATTCACAAGCCTTGTATAGTAACTGTTCTTCTACGAGAGTTTCACTTGCTGCACAAAAATCAAACAATTCATCTTTTATATCAACGTCCTCCGATTTAATATCCAATTCGTGACAAGTCATGTTGTCGGAAATACCTTGAACGATCTCCTGCTGAACATGTAAGTTTAGGGCTACTTTACTTTCATTTTTTGTCAGTGGTTCCTGTAATATGTTTGTTATTGCATTAGGCAAATTATATTCAACCACCTCCATTATTAGCTATAACCAAAATGAAGAATCCGGATGTAATAAAATACAATAACTGAAAATTAGAAATACAGTTAGGTTAACTTGGTTATATATATTTTTATTTACATCGAATAATATAAAATTTGAGGAAGTAACTCGTTCAGAGAATAGGCTAGCAGCAGCAATATAGCGTTGCGTTGCTACACAAACCATTATCGCCGGCCATTATCATCTGCAGAGTTGGGTTAGTTCAAATGGAACTCAAAAGACCTACTGTGGTATATAGAGTGTGTCGCAACAAGATAGCCATAATTTAATACTTACCATGTTCTTGGTTTATTTTATACGAAAAATCTGTAAAAGGCTTTACCCAGAACTTCCCTCGTCATTGTGACAATAAATAATTTTAAAAATCAAATTAAGTTAGGAGTAAACATATCTTCACGTTTCTAATAAATTAAATAAATTTTCAAATAAAAGAAACGTTACCGTTGGTAGAATTCGAACGGCAGACGGACAGCGTGTGCAGCCCGAACGTTTAGTGCGATATCCTAAGGGAACGCGCAATTTCTACCTGAGCCACGGATGACCGGCTTCTGTAATTTCTCCGACGCAGCTATATTTAGTAACCGCTAATTTGTGCCTCGTTTTTGTATTGTAAAAATTTATTCTGTATTTATTCGAACCTTTTTTGGTAAGAATAAAGCCTGCACTATGTACAAATTATTACTTGTATCTATTACTAAGTTGAATAAAAAATAAACACGCTGATGTGTGCGACGCGCGGTTGCATTTAAGCGTAGGAAACTTTTTGAATTTTTTGCGACCTTATCTTTTATTTGCTGGGTTCTATTTTCGTCAAGTGTAAGGCCTAATCTATGTGCAAATTACTACTTTAAAAATTTTATTTTTTGAGATGGTCACCCTGTATATAACTGTATGAAATTGTACCGGTTTTATTCCAGGTATATATTGCATCAGCTCACCAGGTAAACTATGCCTTAATTCATGTAATGTCTTAAGTATCAGATGATAACTGCTTTTAAATCGAGAGCTTTTATTTTCAGGGTAGGTTCATCAAAATCTAGTTTGCTATCAATGATACTTAACGTCAAACCCGACTTTCAAAATTAATCAAACCAGGTAAACTGACAACTGTATATCACATTGACATTTACTACTATTCAAATCACCTATGTAAGTACTAACTAAACTTTATGTTATCACTTTCAAAATTGACAGTTATTTAAAATGCTTTTTCAACTTCTCTTAACAAACCTTAATAGTTGCTCATGCTTTCACTGCAAACACCAATCAGTACTGGACCCTGTCATCGATAGACTGCAGCAATCAATTTCCAATTCACCAACAGCAACCCCTTTTATGGTCTGTGACTCCTTTCAACTACTCTTGACCTGTCAAACCAACTACTCAGATCCCTAATTCCAGTCCTAGCTCCTCCTGGATGTCACCGTCACACGATCTACCTCCTAATAACCTCCTTCTGGCTCAGTCCGGTCAAATCAACTCCCTTGGTTCCAAAATCCTGTCCTGGTTACTACTGGATGTCACTGTTCCAGCCGGATGCCAGCTCCTTATGGATGTCACCGTCACACGATCCAAGTCCTGGTAAGTTTCTATCCTTTCATAAATTCCAATTGTAACTTTGTTCCCCTTTTTGCAGATAATCTGATGTCTCAAACAACGTCCACAAAACACCCAAATCAAATAATAAATTGTAAAATACCTCTTCCAGTATCTTGTACGTATGAATAAATCCAAATCCCTTCAACTAGTATAATGTCCTGTATTCTATCTCCAATTAACTGTATCTGTAGCTTCTCCTCTAACACTTGATGTTACAATAACTTTTCCATTTTAAATATTTCACTTTATTTTACCTCGTAGATTTGTTTTCAGCCTTTATTTAATTTGTTATTATACCAAAATTATTATAGCCAAATTACGTACATGTTTTCTTGAGTTGTTTTATGTAACTGTTTTTTAAACAAACTTTTTATATTTATTAGAGACAATTCTTAATGCACACTTCCTATTTTTTCTAAATAATGCTATATACAGAATTTTCTTAACAAATACATTTGTCAATGTTACCTTGGTTTATTTTTATAAATATTAAATACAACCATTAAGTTTAATCCATTCCAATAAATATAACAATATTAAATGATTCACAATGAAAAGAACCCTTGTATCTTTTACTTTCATTATTTATGTTCAAAACTATATACCCATCAAGATTCAATTATTGTAACTGTCCAACTTTATTAGTTCATTTTAAATATATCTTTTATATGCTTTAATTTTCTGCATCATGTATCATAACAATATATAATGTGTATGCAAAATCTAATCTTCCTCCGACAAATATTTTTTGAGTTATACCGCCAACAGACAGGCAGACAGACAGACAGACGGAATTTATATTTATGCATTAAGGGAGATATTTTTTCCCTGAGGTCTGTAAGTCGACTGAGGGTAAAAAACATGAATATCTCTCGTGGTGCATACAATATTTTATTTACTAGCACATTAGTAACAATAGCATAAAATTTCAAAATGTCCTAACGACATTTAAAATTAGAATATTTAAGTAACATCAAGGGTTGCCTCAATGTATGGTTCCTAAGACATGGCCTATGGTTGCATGGTTACCAAGAGTTTGAGGGAGAAAAAAATTGACAGGTCCCTTGGGAGTTATGAGTAGCTTTTCATATTTTGTTTCTATGAGGAAAATGTACAATATCACGTTGCTAGTAAATAAACTTTTTTTTCGTCATCTAGGGACCTTGAATCGTGAAGATCTGGAGAAATCTCGGAAAGTAACCTTTTCGCGATTACAATACTTCTTTCGTCTTTCAGACGATGGAAGTAAAAAGTGTCTACAAACACATATTGTAATGGTTCATTGCCTACAGCAATTCTGATTGCCTAGTTTACACAAGGATGAATAGATTCAAAAATGAGCACAGAATTAACTATTTTATTTTTTGCAAGAAAGAGGAAATGAAAATCCTGGCAAGAGACAGGAAAGAATGGAGGAAATGGATACAGGACAAGGAACCCACATCCGACGCCTGAAAGGGCATAAGGATTAGCGAAGAAGAAGAAGAAGCAAGAAAGTCAGTTATTTACATTAAGAAATGTACTTGATATGAGCAGTAGTAAGTATAATTTGAGTAAGAGAGGTAGGCATAAGATAAGAAAAATTTCAGAAGAGATACGTTCCGAGTTTCAGTCATAAATAATGTTTGCAATGGCAAATATAGCTGGAATTTTGTAGCTGATGAAGTGGATTTGAATAACATCAAACAATGATATGAATTTTAAAATAGTACAAGATGTTTTGTAAAGTACAAAAATTGTATAAGCGTTATTAGTATTAAAGGTTTATGAGCCACAAACGGCAAGGTAACGGAAAGGTGAAGCAAAGCAGTATGAGGAAGCGAAGATTAAAGTGATTAAGAGCAGAGCAAAGTGCTACGTGAACAATTTCAAAGAATAAAATCATTTTAGTAGTTATGCATGAACATTTTATCAATACTATAGTCCATAAATAAACATGTAAATCAATTCTTTTTTTATAAACAAATGTAAATCATTATTATTAGGAAAGGAGAATGTCAATTGGTTAATAACAAAAGAGATAAAATAGAAGCTTGTAACATTTAGGCTGTTCTCCGGATGAGCTCCCAGTTTGTTCAAAATTAATAATAAAGAAAATTATTTGTGCAGCCAAGATAGTGTTTTTGATAGTCACCTGGGTGTAGTCCATCTTTGTGGCTAATGTTTAAAATGATAGCAGTGCCCAGTATCGAAAAATAGCCAGCTGCAAGAATAGTGCTACCAGAGATGTGGTAAATATAGATGCAAACACACCATTTACTTAAGAACATACTTATGTTCCAACCTGTACAACATACGATTTTCATTTTGTCTCTTTTCGTATTATTGTAAATGTTTGTACAAACATCGTCTCTTTCCCTCTAAGTGGTACTGGGCGTTACCGGGGCAGTGCATGCGCATCAAAATATTAAACGAACTTCTGCACTCGCGTAACTTGTGTGTTTACAATCACCATATTTACAGTTGTCAGTTGTCATATTTGCGTTTATTTACACTGAAATTGGGCGACGCAGAAGCTTTCTCTTTGACAAATTCGATAGCAAGGGCAACGTGCACCTCAAACAATTTTAAATATCGAGCGGGCCAAAGGCCTAAATCCGAGAATAGCGAAAGATGCGAGAGCAAGCATGAAACACGAAACCAGCAAGCACGCGGGGTCGGCTGCAGACCGATAAGAGTAACAGCTGTTCGGGCGACAAAGGGAGATTTAAATGTTTATTTATATAGTTCAATTTTACAGGGGTTCGATCGTCGTTCGGTTTTGAGTTTTTAAATTTAACGACTAGCAAGATGATATTCTTCTCGCGAGGTGGATCGTGGTTGTGAAA
>CALNHX010011908.1:0-28737 GCA_940337035.1 Agriotes lineatus
GGTGACCTTTAGTGACCTTTGGGGTGAACTTTGATGACCTTTGGTGACCTTTGGTTTGACCTTTGGTGACCTTTGGGGTGACCATTGGTGACCTTTGGTGACCTTTGGTGACCTTTGGGGTGACCTTTGGTGACCTTTGGTGACCTTTGGTGACCTTTGGGGTGACCTTTGGTGACCTTTGGTGACCTTGGTGACCTTTAGTGACCTTTGGGGTGACCTTTGGGACCTTTGGTGACCTTTGGGGTGACCTTTGGTGACCTTTGGTGACCTTTGGTGACCTTTAGTGACCTTTGGGGTGACCTTTGGTGACCTTTGGTGACCTTTGGTGACCTTTGGTTTGACCTTTGGTGACCTTTGGGGTGACCTTTGTGACCTTTGGTGACCTTTGGGGTGACCTTTGTGGGCCTTTGGTGACCTTAGGTGACCTTTAGTGACCTTTGGGGTGACCTTTGGTGACCTTTGGTGACCTTTGGTTTGACCTTTGGTGACCGTTAGTGATCTTTGGGGTGACCTTTGGGAACCTTTGGTGACCTTTGGGGTGACCCTTTGGTGACCTTTGGTGACCTTTAGTGACCTATGGGGTGATCTTTGGTGACCTTTGGTGACCTTTGGTTTGACCTTTTGTGACCTTTGGGGTGACCTTTGGTGACCTTTGGTGACCTTTGGTGACCTTTGGTGACCTTTGGGGTGACCTTTGGTGACCTTTGGGGTGACCTTTGGTGACCTTTGGTAACCTTTGGTGACCTTTAGTGACCTTTGGGGTGACTTTTGGTGACCTTTGGTGACCTTTGGTTTGACCTTTGGTGACCTTTGGGGTGACCTTTGGTGACCTTTGGTGACCTTTGGGGTGACCTTTGGTGACCTTTGGTGACCTTTGGTGACCTTTAGTGACCTTTGGGGTGACCTTTGGGAACCTTTGGTGACCTTTGGGGTGACCTTTGGTGACCTTTGGTGACCTTTGGTGACCTTTAGTGACCTTTGGTGACCTTTAGTGACCTTTGGGGTGACCTTTGGGAACCTTTGGTGACCTTTGGGGTGACCTTTGGTGACCTTTGGTGACCTTTGGTGACCTTTAGTGACCTTTGGGGTGACCTTTGGTGACCTTTGGTGACCTTTGGTTTGACCTTTGGTGACCTTTGGGGTGACCTTTGGTGACCTTTGGTGACCTTTGGTGACCTTTGGTGACCTTTGGGGTGACCTTTGGTGACCTTTGGGGTGACCTTTGGTGACCTTTGGTGACCTTTGGGGTGACCTTTGGTGACCTTTGGGGTGACCTTTGGTGACCTTTGGTGACCTTTGGTGACCTTTAGTGACCTTTGGGGTGTTCTTTGGTGACCTTTGGTGACCTTTGGTTTGACCTTTGGTGACCTTTGGGGTGACCTTTGGTGACCTTTGGTGACCTTTGGTGACCTTTGGTGACCTTTGGGGTGACCTTTGGTGACCTTTGGGGTGACCTTGATCTTTGGTGACCTTTGGTGACCTTTGGGGTGACCTTTGGTGACCTTTGGGGTGACCTTTGGGGTGACCTTTGGTGACCTTTGGTGACCTTTGGTTTGACCTTTGGTGACCTTTGGGGTGACCTTTGGTGACCTTTGGTGACCTTTGGTGACCTTTGGGATGACTTTTGGTGACCTTTGGTGACCTTTGGTGACCTTTGGGGTGACCTTTGGTGACCTTTGGTGACCTTTGGTGACCTTTAGTGACCTTTGGGGTGACCTTTGGGAACCTTTGGTAACCTTTGGGGTGACCTTTGGTGACCTTTGGTGACCTTTGGTGACCTTTAGTGACCTTTGGGGTGACCTTTGGTGACCTTTGGTGACCTTTGGTTTGACCTTTGGTGACCTTTGGGGTGACCTTTGGTGACCTTTGGTGACCTTTGGTTTGACCTTTGGTGACCTTTGGGGTGACCTTTGGTGACCTTTGGTGACCTTTGGTTTGACCTTTGGTGACCTTTGGGGTGACCTTTGGGGTGACCTTTGGTGACCTTTGGTGACCTTTGGTGACCTTTGGTGACCTTTGGTGACCTTTGGGGGGACCTTTGGTGACCTTTGGTGACCTTTGGTGACCTTTAGTGACCTTTGGGGTGACCTTTGGGAACCTTTGGTGACCTTTGGGGTGACCTTTGGTGACCTTTGGTGACCTTTGGTGACCTTTAGTGACCTTTGGTGACCTTTAGTGACCTTTGGGGTGACCTTTGGGAACCTTTGGTGACCTTTGGGGTGACCTTTGGTGACCTTTGGTGACCTTTGGTGACCTTTAGTGACCTTTGGGGTGACCTTTGGTGACCTTTGGTGACCTTTGGTTTGACCTTTGGTGACCTTTGGGGTGACCTTTGGTGACCTTTGGTGACCTTTGGTGACCTTTGGTGACCTTTGGGGTGACCTTTGGTGACCTTTGGTGACCTTTGGTGACCTTTAGTGACCTTTGGGGTGACCTTTGGTGACCTTTGGTGACCTTTGGTTTGACCTTTGGTGACCTTTGGGGTGACCTTTGGTGACCTTTGGTGACCTTTGGTTTGACCTTTGGTGACCTTTGGGGTGACCTTTGGTGACCTTTGGTGACCTTCGGTGACCTTTAGTGACCTTTGGGGTGACCTTTGGGAACCTTTGGTAACCTTTGGGGTGACCTTTGGTGACCTTTGGTGACCTTTGGTGACCTTTAGTGACCTTTGGGGTGACCTTTGGTGACCTTTGGTGACCTTTGGTTTGACCTTTGGTGACCTTTGGTGACCTTTGGGGTGACCTTTGGTGACCTTTGGTGACCTTTGGTTTGACCTTTGGTGACCTTTGGGGTGACCTTTGGTGACCTTTGGTGACCTTTGGTGACCTTTGGTGACCTTTGGGGTGACCTTTGGTAACCTTTGGGGTGACCTTTGGTGACCTATGGTGAGCTTTGGTGACCTTTAGTGACCTTTGGGGTGACCTTTGGTGACCTTTGGTGACCTTTGGTTTGACCTTTGGTGACCTTTGGGGTGACCTTTGGTGACCTTTGGGGTGACCTTTGGTGACCTTTGGTGACCTTTGGGGTGACCTTTGGTGACCTTTGGGGTGACCTTTGGTGACCTTTGGTGACCTTTGGTGACCTTTAGTGACCTTTGGGGTGTTCTTTGGTGACCTTTGGTGACCTTTGGTTTGACCTTTGGTGACCTTTGGGGTGACCTTTGGTGACCTTTGGTGACCTTTGGTGACCTTTGGTGACCTTTGGGGTGACCTTTGGTGACCTTTGGGGTGACCTTGATCTTTGGTGACCTTTGGTGACCTTTGGGGTGACCTTTGGTGACCTTTGGGGTGACCTTTGGGGTGACCTTTGGTGAACTTTGGTGACCTTTGGTTTGACCTTTGGTGACCTTTGGGGTGACCTTTGGTGACCTTTGGTGACCTTTGGTGACCTTTGGGATGACTTTTGGTGACCTTTGGTGACCTTTGGTGACCTTTGGTGACCTTTGGGGTGACCTTTGGTGACCTTTGGTGACCTTTGGTGACCTTTAGTGACCTTTGGGGTGACCTTTGGGAACCTTTGGTAACCTTTGGGGTGACCTTTGGTGACCTTTGGTGACCTTTGGTGACCTTTAGTGACCTTTGGGGTGACCTTTGGTGACCTTTGGTGACCTTTGGTTTGACCTTTGGTGACCTTTGGGGTGACCTTTGGTGACCTTTGGTGACCTTTGGTTTGACCTTTGGTGACCTTTGGGGTGACCTTTGGTGACCTTTGGTGACCTTTGGTGACCTTTGGTGACCTTTGGGGTGACCTTTGGTAACCTTTGGGGTGACCTTTGGTGACCTATGGTGAGCTTTGGTGACCTTTAGTGACCTTTGGGGTGACCTTTGATGACCTTTGGTGACCTTTGGTTTGACCTTTGGTGACCTTTGGGGTGACCTTTGGTGACCTTTGGTGACCTTTGGTGACCTTTGGTGACCTTTGGTGACCTTTGGGGGGACCTTTGGTGACCTTTGGTGACCTTTGGTGACCTTTAGTGACCTTTGGGGTGACCTTTGGGAACCTTTGGTGACCTTTGGGGTGACCTTTGGTGACCTTTGGTGACCTTTGGTGACCTTTAGTGACCTTTGGTGACCTTTAGTGACCTTTGGGGTGACCTTTGGGAACCTTTGGTGACTTTTGGGGTGACCTTTGGTGACCTTTGGTGACCTTTGGTGACCTTTAGTGACCTTTGGGGTGACCTTTGGTGACCTTTGGTGACCTTTGGTTTGACCTTTGGTGACCTTTGGGGTGACCTTTGGTGACCTTTGGTGACCTTTGGTGACCTTTGGTGACCTTTGGGGTGACCTTTGGTGACCTTTGGGGTGACCTTTGGTGACCTTTGGTGACCTTTGGGGTGACCTTTGGTGACCTTTGGGGTGACCTTTGGTGACCTTTGGTGACCTTTGGTGACCTTTAGTGACCTTTGGGGTGTTCTTTGGTGACCTTTGGTGACCTTTGGTTTGACCTTTGGTGACCTTTGGGGTGACCTTTGGTGACCTTTGGTGACCTTTGGTGACCTTTGGTGACCTTTGGGGTGACCTTTGGTGACCTTTGGGGTGACCTTGACCTTTGGTGACCTTTGGTGACCTTTGGGGTGACCTTTGGTGACCTTTGGGGTGACCTTGACCTTTGGTGACCTTTGGTGACCTTTAGTGACCTTTGGGGTGACCTTTGGTGACCTTTGGTGACCTTTGGTTTGACCTTTGGTGACCTTTGGGGTGACCTTTGGTGACCTTTGGTGACCTTTGGTTTGACCTTTGGTGACCTTTGGGGTGACCTTTGGTGACCTTTGGTGACCTTTGGTGACCTTTGGTGACCTTTGGGGTGACCTTTGGTAACCTTTGGGGTGACCTTTGGTGACCTATGGTGAGCTTTGGTGACCTTTAGTGACCTTTGGGGTGACCTTTGATGACCTTTGGTGACCTTTGGTTTGACCTTTGGTGACCTTTGGGGTGACCTTTGGTGACCTTTGGTGACCTTTGGTGACCTTTGGTGACCTTTGGTGACCTTTGGGGGGACCTTTGGTGACCTTTGGTGACCTTTGGTGACCTTTAGTGACCTTTGGGGTGACCTTTGGGAACCTTTGGTGACCTTTGGGGTGACCTTTGGTGACCTTTGGTGACCTTTGGTGACCTTTAGTGACCTTTGGTGACCTTTAGTGACCTTTGGGGTGACCTTTGGGAACCTTTGGTGACCTTTGGGGTGACCTTTGGTGACCTTTGGTGACCTTTGGTGACCTTTAGTGACCTTTGGGGTGACCTTTGGTGACCTTTGGTGACCTTTGGTTTGACCTTTGGTGACCTTTGGGGTGACCTTTGGTGACCTTTGGTGACCTTTGGTGACCTTTGGTGACCTTTGGGGTGACCTTTGGTGACCTTTGGGGTGACCTTTGGTGACCTTTGGTGACCTTTGGGGTGACCTTTGGTGACCTTTGGGGTGACCTTTGGTGACCTTTGGTGACCTTTGGTGACCTTTAGTGACCTTTGGGGTGTTCTTTGGTGACCTTTGGTGACCTTTGGTTTGACCTTTGGTGACCTTTGGGGTGACCTTTGGTGACCTTTGGTGACCTTTGGTGACCTTTGGTGACCTTTGGGGTGACCTTTGGTGACCTTTGGGGTGACCTTGACCTTTGGTGACCTTTGGTGACCTTTGGGGTGACCTTTGGTGACCTTTGGGGTGACCTTTGGTGACCTTTGGTGACCTTTGGTTTGACCTTTGGTGACCTTTGGGGTGACCTTTGGTGACCTTTGGTGACCTTTGGTGACCTTTGGGATGACTTTTGGTGACCTTTGGTGACCTTTGGTGACCTTTGGGGTGACCTTTGGTGACCTTTGGTGACCTTTGGTGACCTTTAGTGACCTTTGGGGTGACCTTTGGGAACCTTTGGTAACCTTTGGGGTGACCTTTGGTGACCTTTGGTGACCTTTGGTGACCTTTAGTGACCTTTGGGGTGACCTTTGGTGACCTTTGGTGACCTTTGGGGTGACCTTTGGTGACCTTCGGTGACCTTTGGTGAGCTTTGGGGTGACCTTTGGTGACCTTTGGGGTGACCTTTGCTGACCTTTGGTGACCTTTGGTGACCTTTAGTGACCTTTGGGGTGAACTTTGATGACCTTTGGTGACCTTTGGTTTGACCTTTGGTGACCTTTGGGGTGACCATTGGTGACCTTTGGTGACCTTTGGTGACCTTTGGGGTGACCTTTGGTGACCTTTGGTGACCTTTGGTGACCTTTGGGGTGACCTTTGGTGACCTTTGGTGACCTTTGGTGACCTTTAGTGACCTTTGGGGTGACCTTTGGGAACCTTTGGTGACCTTTGGGGTGACCTTTGGTGACCTTTGGTGACCTTTGGTGACCTTTAGTGACCTTTGGGGTGACCTTTGGTGACCTTTGGTGACCTTTGGTGACCTTTGGTTTGACCTTTGGTGACCTTTGGGGTGACCTTTGGTGACCTTTGGTGACCTTTGGGGTGACCTTTGTGGGCCTTTGGTGACCTTAGGTGACCTTTAGTGACCTTTGGGGTGACCTTTGGTGACCTTTGGTGACCTTTGGTTTGACCTTTGGTGACCGTTAGTGATCTTTGGGGTGACCTTTGGGAACCTTTGGTGACCTTTGGGGTGACCTTTGGTGACCTTTGGTGACCTTTAGTGACCTATGGGGTGATCTTTGGTGACCTTTGGTGACCTTTGGTTTGACCTTTTGTGACCTTTGGGGTGACCTTTGGTGACCTTTGGTGACCTTTGGTGACCTTTGGTGACCTTTGGGGTGACCTTTGGTGACCTTTGGGGTGACCTTTGGTGACCTTTGGTAACCTTTGGTGACCTTTAGTGACCTTTGGGGTGACTTTTGGTGACCTTTGGTGACCTTTGGTTTGACCTTTGGTGACCTTTGGGGTGACCTTTGGTGACCTTTGGTGACCTTTGGGGTGACCTTTGGTGACCTTTGGTGACCTTTGGTGACCTTTAGTGACCTTTGGGGTGACCTTTGGGAACCTTTGGTGACCTTTGGGGTGACCTTTGGTGACCTTTGGTGACCTTTGGTGACCTTTAGTGACCTTTGGTGACCTTTAGTGACCTTTGGGGTGACCTTTGGGAACCTTTGGTGACCTTTGGGGTGACCTTTGGTGACCTTTGGTGACCTTTGGTGACCTTTAGTGACCTTTGGGGTGACCTTTGGTGACCTTTGGTGACCTTTGGTTTGACCTTTGGTGACCTTTGGGGTGACCTTTGGTGACCTTTGGTGACCTTTGGTGACCTTTGGTGACCTTTGGGGTGACCTTTGGTGACCTTTGGGGTGACCTTTGGTGACCTTTGGTGACCTTTGGGGTGACCTTTGGTGACCTTTGGGGTGACCTTTGGTGACCTTTGGTGACCTTTGGTGACCTTTAGTGACCTTTGGGGTGTTCTTTGGTGACCTTTGGTGACCTTTGGTTTGACCTTTGGTGACCTTTGGGGTGACCTTTGGTGACCTTTGGTGACCTTTGGTGACCTTTGGTGACCTTTGGGGTGACCTTTGGTGACCTTTGGGGTGACCTTGATCTTTGGTGACCTTTGGTGACCTTTGGGGTGACCTTTGGTGACCTTTGGGGTGACCTTTGGGGTGACCTTTGGTGACCTTTGGTGACCTTTGGTTTGACCTTTGGTGACCTTTGGGTGACCTTTGGTGACCTTTGGTGACCTTTGGTGACCTTTGGGATGACTTTTGGTGACCTTTGGTGACCTTTGGTGACCTTTGGTGACCTTTGGGGTGACCTTTGGTGACCTTTGGTGACCTTTGGTGACCTTTAGTGACCTTTGGGGTGACCTTTGGGAACCTTTGGTAACCTTTGGGGTGACCTTTGGTGACCTTTGGTGACCTTTGGTGACCTTTAGTGACCTTTGGGGTGACCTTTGGTGACCTTTGGTGACCTTTGGTTTGACCTTTGGTGACCTTTGGGGTGACCTTTGGTGACCTTTGGTGACCTTTGGTGACCTTTGGGGTGACCTTTGGTGACCTTTGGGGTGACCTTTGGTGACCTTTGGTGACCTTTGGTGACCTTTAGTAACCTTTGGGGTGACCTTTGGTGACCTTTGGTGACCTTTGGTGACCTTTGGGGTGACCTTTGGTGACCTTTGGTGACCTTTGGTGACCTTTAGTGACCTTTGGGGTGAACTTTGGTGACCTTTGGTGACCTTTGGTTTGACCTTTGGTGACCTTTGGGGTGACCATTGGTGACCTTTGGTGACCTTTGGTGACCTTTGGGGTGACCTTTGGTGACCTTTGGTGACCTTTGGTGACCTTTGGGGTGATCTTTGGTGACCTTTGGTGCCCTTTGGTGACCTTTAGTGACCTTTGGGGTGACCTTTGGGAACCTTTGGTGACTTTTGGGGTGACCTTTGGTGACCTTTGGTGACCTTTAGTGACCTTTAGTGACCTTTGGGGTGACCTTTGGTGACCTGTGGTGACCTTTGGTTTGACCTTTGGTGACCTTTGGGGTGACCTTTGGTGACCTTTGGTGACCTTTGGGGTGACCTTTGTGGGCCTTTGGTGACCTTAGGTGACCTTTAGTGACCTTTGGGGTGACCTTTGGTGACCTTTGGTGACCTTTGGTTTGACCTTTGGTGACCTTTAGTGACCTTTGGGGTGACCTTTGGGAACCTTTGGTGACCTTTGGGGTGACCTTTGGTGACCTTTGGTGACCTTTAGTGACCTTTGGGGTAATCTTTGGTGACCTTTGGTGACCTTTGGTTTGACCTTTGGTGACCTTTGGGGTGACCTTTGGTGACCTTTGGTGACCTTTGGTGACCTTTGGTGACCTTTGGGGTGACCTTTGGTGACCTTTGGGGTGACCTTTGGTGACCTTTGGTGACCTTTGGTGACCTTTAGTGTCCTTTGGGGTGACTTTTGGTGACCTTTGGTGACCTTTGGTTTGACCTTTGGTGACCTTTGGGGTGACCTTTGGTGACCTTTGGTGACCTTTGGGGTGACCTTTGGTGACCTTTGGTGACCTTTGGTGACCTTTAGTGACCTTTGGGGTGACCTTTGGGAACCTTTGGTGACCTTTGGGGTGATCTTTGGTGACCTTTGGTGACCTTTGGTGACCTTTAGTGACCTTTGGTGACCTTTAGTGACCTTTGGGGTGACCTTTGGGAACCTTTGGTGACCTTTGGGGTGACCTTTGGTGACCTTTGGTGACCTTTGGTGACCTTTAGTGACCTTTGGGGTGACCTTTGGTGACCTTTGGTGACCTTTGGTTTGACCTTTGGTGACCTTTGGGGTGACCTTTGGTGACCTTTGGTGACCTTTGGTGACCTTTGGTGACCTTTGGGGTGACCTTTGGTGACCTTTGGGGTGACCTTTGGTGACCTTTGGTGACCTTTGGTGACCTTTGGGGTGACCTTTGGTGACCTTTGGGGTGACCTTGGGTGACCTTTGGTGACCTTTGGTGACCTTTGGTGACCTTTGGTGACCTTTGGGGTGACCTTTGGTGACTTTTGGGGTGACCTTTGGTGACCTTTGGTGACCTTTGGTGACCTTTGGGGTGACCTTTGGTGACCTTTGGGGTGACCTTTGGTGACCTTTGGTGACCTTTGGTGACCTTTAGTGACCTTTGGGGTGACCTTTGGTGACCTTTGGTGACATTTGGTTTGACCTTTGGTGACCTTTGGGGTGACCTTTGGTGACCTTTGGTGACCTTTGGTGACCTTTGGTGACCTTTGGGGTGACCTTTGGTGACCTTTGGGGTGACCTTTGGTGACCTTTGGTGACCTTTGGTGACCTTTGGTGACCTTTGGGGTGACCTTTGGTGACCTTTGGGGTGACCTTTGGTGACCTTTGGTGACCTTTGGTGACCTTTGGGGTGACCTTTGGTGACCTTTGGTGACCTTTGGTTTGACCTTTGGTGACCTTTGGGGTGACCTTTGGTGACCTTTGGTGACCTTTGGTGATCTTTGGGGTGACCTTTGGTGACCTTTGGGGTGACCTTTGGTGACCTTTGGTGACCTTTGGTGACCTTTGGGGTGACCTTTTGTGACCTTTGGGGTGACCTTTGGTGACCTTTGGTGACCTTTGGTGACCTTTAGTAACCTTTGGGGTGACCTTTGGTGACCTTTGGTGACCTTTGGTGACCTTTGGGGTGACCTTTGGTGACCTTTGGTAACCTTTGGTGACCTTTAGTGACCTTTGGGGTGACCTTTGGTGACCTTTGGTGACCTTTAGTGACCTTTGGGGTGACCTTTGGGAACCTTTGGTGACCTTCGGGGTGACCTTTGGTGACCTTTGGTTTGACCTTTGGTGAACTTTGGGGTGACCTTTGGTGACCTTTGGTGACCTTTGGTGACCTCTGGTGACCTTTGGGGTGACCTTTGGTGACCTTTGGGGTGACCTTTGGTGACCTTTGGTGACTTTTGGTGACCTTTGGTGACTTTTGGTTTGACCTTTGGTGACCTTTGGGGTGACCTTTGGTGACCTTTGGTGACCTTTGGTGACCTGTGGTGACCTTTGGGGTGCCCTTTGGAGACCTTTGGGGTGACCTTTGGTGACCTTCGGTGACCTTTGGTGAGCTTTGGGGTGACCTTTGGTGACCTTTGGGGTGACCTTTGGTGACCTTTGGTGACCTTTGGTGACCTTTAGTGACCTTTGGGGTGAACTTTGGTGACCTTTGGTGACCTTTGGTTTGACCTTTGGTGACCTTTGGGGTGACCATTGGTGACCTTTGGTGACCTTTGGTGACCTTTGGGGTGACCTTTGGTGACCTTTGGTGACCTTTGGTGACCTTTGGGGTGACCTTTGGTGACCTTTGGTGACCTTTGGTGACCTTTAGTGACCTTTGGGGTGACCTTTGGGAACCTTTGGTGACCTTTGGGGTGACCTTTGGTGACCTTTGGTGACCTTTGGTGACCTTTAGTGACCTTTGGGGTGACCTTTGGTGACCTTTGGTGACCTTTGGTTTGACCTTTGGTGACCTTTGGGGTGACCTTTGGTGACCTTTGGTGACCTTTGGGGTGACCTTTGTGGGCCTTTGGTGACCTTAGGTGACCTTTAGTGACCTTTGGGGTGACCTTTGGTGACCTTTGGTGACCTTTGGTTTGAAACCTTTGGTGACCGTTAGTGACCTTTGGGGTGACCTTTGGGAACCTTTGGTGACCTTTGGGGTGACCTTTGGTGACCTTTGGTGACCTTTAGTGACCTATGGGGTGATCTTTGGTGACCTTTGGTGACCTTTGGTTTGACCTTTGGTGACCTTTGGGGTGACCTTTGGTGACCTTTGGTGACCTTTGGTGACCTTTGGGGTGACCTTTGGTGACCTTTGGGGTGACCTTTGGTGACCTTTGGTAACCTTTGGTGACCTTTAGTGACCTTTGGGGTGACTTTTGGTGACCTTTGGTGACCTTTGGTTTGACCTTTGGTGACCTTTGGGGTGACCTTTGGTGACCTTTGGTGACCTTTGGGGTGACCTTTGGTGACCTTTGGTGACCTTTGGTGACCTTTAGTGACCTTTGGGGTGACCTTTGGGAACCTTTGGTGACCTTTGGGGTGACCTTTGGTGACCTTTGGTGACCTTTGGTGACCTTTAGTGACGTTTGGTGACCTTTAGTGACCTTTGGGGTGACCTTTGGGAACCTTTGGTGACCTTTGGGGTGACCTTTGGTGACCTTTGGTGACCTTTGGTGACCTTTAGTGACCTTTGGGGTGACCTTTGGTGACCTTTGGTGACCTTTGGTTTGACCTTTGGTGACCTTTGGGGTGACCTTTGGTGACCTTTGGTGACCTTTGGTGACCTTTGGTGACCTTTGGGGTGACCTTTGGTGACCTTTGGGGTGACCTTTGGTGACCTTTGGTGACCTTTGGGGTGACCTTTGGTGACCTTTGGGGTGACCTTTGGTGACCTTTGGTGACCTTTGGTGACCTTTAGTGACCTTTGGGGTGTCCTTTGGTGACCTTTGGTGACCTTTGGTTTGACCTTTGGTGACCTTTGGGGTGACCTTTGGTGACCTTTGGTGACCTTTGGTGACCTTTGGTGACCTTTGGGGTGACCTTTGGTGACCTTTGGGGTGACCTTGACCTTTGGTGACCTTTGGTGACCTTTGGGGTGACCTTTGGTGACCTTTGGGGTGACCTTTGGGGTGACCTTTGGTGACCTTTGGTGACCTTTGGTTTGACCTTTGGTGACCTTTGGGGTGACCTTTGGTGACCTTTGGTGACCTTTGGTGACCTTTGGGATGACTTTTGGTGACCTTTGGTGACCTTTGGTGACCTTTGGTGACCTTTGGGGTGACCTTTGGTGACCTTTGGTGACCTTTGGTGACCTTTAGTGACCTTTGGGGTGACCTTTGGGAACCTTTGGTGACCTTTGGGGTGACCTTTGGTGACCTTTGGTGACCTTTGGTGACCTTTAGTGACCTTTGGGGTGACCTTTGGTGACCTTTGGTGACCTTTGGTTTGACCTTTGGTGACCTTTGGGGTGACCTTTGGTGACCTTTGGTGACCTTTGGTTTGACCTTTGGTGACCTTTGGGGTGACCTTTGGTGACCTTTGGTGACCTTTGGTGACCTTTGGTGACCTTTGGGGTGACCTTTGGTAACCTTTGGGGTGACCTTTGGTGACCTTTGGTGACCTTTGGTGACCTTTGGTGACCTTTGGTGACCTTTGGGGTGACCTTTGGTGACCTTTGGGGTGACCTTTGGTGACCTTTGGTGACCTTTGGTGACCTTTAGTGACCTTTGGGGTGACCTTTGGTGACCTTTGGTGACCTTTGGTTTGACCTTTGGTGACCTTTGGGGTGACCTTTGGTGACCTTTGTAGACCTTTGGTGACCTTTGGTGACCTTTGGTTTGACCTTTGGTGACCTTTGGGGTGACCTTTGGTGACCTTTGGTGACCTTTGGTGAACTTTGGGGTGAGCTTTGGTGACCTTTGAGGTGACCTTTGGTGACCTTTGGTGACCTTTGGTGACCTTTGGGGTGACCTTTGGTGACCTTTGGTGACCTTTGGTGACCTTTAGTGACCTTTGGGGTGACCTTTGGTGACCTTTGGTGACCTTTGGTTTGACCTTTGGTGACCTTTGGGGTGACCTTTGGTGACCTTTGGTGACCTTTGGTGACCTTTGGGGTGACCTTTGGGGTGACCTTTGGTGACCTTTGGTGACCTTTGGTTTGACCTTTGGTGACCTTTGGGGTGACCTTTGGTGACCTTTGGTGACCTTTGGTGACCTTTAGTGACCTTTGGGGTGACCATTGGTGACCTTTGGTGACCTTTGGTTTGACCTTTGGTGACCTTTGGGGTGACCTTTGGTGACCTTTGGTGACCTTTGGTGACCTTTGGTGACCTTTGTTGACCTTTGGGGTGACCTTTGGTGACTTTTGGGGTGACCTTTGGTGACCTTTAGTGACCTTTGGGGTGACTTTTGGTGACCTTTGGTGACCTTTGGTTTGACCTTTAGTGACCTTTGGGGTGACCTTTGGTGACCTTTGGTGACCTTTCCGGTGACCTTTGGTAACCTTTGGTGACCTTTGGTGACCTTTAGTGACCTTTGGGGTGACCTTTGGGAACCTTTGGTGACCTTTGGGGTGACCTTTGGTGACCTTTGGTGACCTTTGGTGACCTTTAGTGACCTTTGGGGTGACCTTTGGTGACCTTTGGTGACCTTTGGTTTGACCTTTGGTGACCTTTGGGGTGACCTTTGGTGACCTTTGGTGACCTTTAGTAACCTTTGGGGTGACCTTTGGTGACCTTTGGTGACCTTTGGTGACCTTTGGGGTGACCTTTGGTGACCTTTGGTGACCTTTGGTGACCTTTAGTGACCTTTGGGGTGACCTTTGGTGACCTTTGGTGACCTTTAGTGACCTTTGGGGTGACCTTTGGGAACCTTTGGTGACCTTTGGGGTGACCTTTGGTGACCTTTGGTTTGACCTTTGGTGAACTTTGGGGTGACCTTTGGTGACCTTTGGTGACCTTTGGTGACCTCTGGTGACCTTTGGGGTGACCTTTGGTGACCTTTGGGGTGACCTTTGGTGACCTTTGGTGACTTTTGGTGACCTTTGGTGACTTTTGGTTTGACCTTTGGTGACCTTTGGGGTGACCTTTGGTGACCTTTGGTGACCTTTGGTGACCTGTGGTGACCTTTGGGGTGCCCTTTGGAGACCTTTGGGGTGACCTTTGGTGACCTTCGGTGACCTTTGGTGAGCTTTGGGTTGACCTTTGGTGACCTTTGGGGTGACCTTTGCTGACCTTTGGTGACCTTTGGTGACCTTTAGTGACCTTTGGGGTGAACTTTGATGACCTTTGGTGACCTTTGGTTTGACCTTTGGTGACCTTTGGGGTGACCATTGGTGACCTTTGGTGACCTTTGGTGACCTTTGGGGTGACCTTTGGTGACCTTTGGTGACCTTTGGTGACCTTTGGGGTGACCTTTGGTGACCTTTGGTGACCTTTGGTGACCTTTAGTGACCTTTGGGGTGACCTTTGGGAACCTTTGGTGACCTTTGGGGTGACCTTTGGTGACCTTTGGTGACCTTTGGTGACCTTTAGTGACCTTTGGGGTGACCTTTGGTGACCTTTGGTGACCTTTGGTTTGACCTTTGGTGACCTTTGGGGTGACCTTTGGTGACCTTTGGTGACCTTTGGGGTGACCTTTGTGGGCCTTTGGTGACCTTAGGTGACCTTTAGTGACCTTTGGGGTGACCTTTGGTGACCTTTGGTGACCTTTGGTTTGACCTTTGGTGACCGTTAGTGACCTTTGGGGTGACCTTTGGGAACCTTTGGTGACCTTTGGGGTGACCTTTGGTGACCTTTGGTGACCTTTAGTGACCTATGGGGTGATCTTTGGTGACCTTTGGTGACCTTTGGTTTGACCTTTTGTGACCTTTGGGGTGACCTTTGGTGACCTTTGGTGACCTTTGGTGACCTTTGGTGACCTTTGGGGTGACCTTTGGTGACCTTTGGGGTGACCTTTGGTGACCTTTGGTAACCTTTGGTGACCTTTAGTGACCTTTGGGGTGACTTTTGGTGACCTTTGGTGACCTTTGGTTTGACCTTTGGTGACCTTTGGGGTGACCTTTGGTGACCTTTGGTGACCTTTGGGGTGACCTTTGGTGACCTTTGGTGACCTTTGGTGACCTTTAGTGACCTTTGGGGTGACCTTTGGGAACCTTTGGTGACCTTTGGGGTGACCTTTGGTGACCTTTGGTGACCTTTGGTGACCTTTAGTGACCTTTGGTGACCTTTAGTGACCTTTGGGGTGACCTTTGGGAACCTTTGGTGACCTTTGGGGTGACCTTTGGTGACCTTTGGTGACCTTTGGTGACCTTTAGTGACCTTTGGGGTGACCTTTGGTGACCTTTGGTGACCTTTGGTTTGACCTTTGGTGACCTTTGGGGTGACCTTTGGTGACCTTTGGTGACCTTTGGTGACCTTTGGTGACCTTTGGGGTGACCTTTGGTGTCCTTTGGGGTGACCTTTGGTGACCTTTGGTGACCTTTGGGGTGACCTTTGGTGACCTTTGGGGTGACCTTTGGTGACCTTTGGTGACCTTTGGTGACCTTTAGTGACCTTTGGGGTGTTCTTTGGTGACCTTTGGTGACGTTTGGTTTGACCTTTGGTGACCTTTGGGGTGACCTTTGGTGACCTTTGGTGACCTTTGGTGACCTTTGGTGACCTTTGGGGTGACCTTTGGTGACCTTTGGGGTGACCTTGACCTTTGGTGACCTTTGGTGACCTTTGGGGTGACCTTTGGTGACCTTTGGGGTGACCTTTGGGGTGACCTTTGGTGACCTTTGGTGACCTTTGGTTTGACCTTTGGTGACCTTTGGGGTGACCTTTGGTGACCTTTGGTGACCTTTGGTGACCTTTGGGATGACTTTTGGTGACCTTTGGTGACCTTTGGTGACCTTTGGTGACCTTTGGGGTGACCTTTGGTGACCTTTGGTGACCTTTGGTGACCTTTAGTGACCTTTGGGGTGACCTTTGGGAACCTTTGGTAACCTTTGGGGTGACCTTTGGTGACCTTTGGTGACCTTTGGTGACCTTTAGTGACCTTTGGGGTGACCTTTGGTGACCTTTGGTGACCTTTGGGGTGACCTTTGGTGACCTTCGGTGACCTTTGGTGAGCTTTGGGGTGACCTTTGGTGACCTTTGGGGTGACCTTTGCTGACCTTTGGTGACCTTTGGTGACCTTTAGTGACCTTTGGGGTGAACTTTGATGACCTTTGGTGACCTTTGGTTTGACCTTTGGTGACCTTTGGGGTGACCATTGGTGACCTTTGGTGACCTTTGGTGACCTTTGGGGTGACCTTTGGTGACCTTTGGTGACCTTTGGTGACCTTTGGGGTGACCTTTGGTGACCTTTGGTGACCTTTGGTGACCTTTAGTGACCTTTGGGGTGACCTTTGGGAACCTTTGGTGACCTTTGGGGTGACCTTTGGTGACCTTTGGTGACCTTTGGTGACCTTTAGTGACCTTTGGGGTGACCTTTGGTGACCTTTGGTGACCTTTGGTGACCTTTGGTTTGACCTTTGGTGACCTTTGGGGTGACCTTTGGTGACCTTTGGTGACCTTTGGGGTGACCTTTGTGGGCCTTTGGTGACCTTAGGTGACCTTTAGTGACCTTTGGGGTGACCTTTGGTGACCTTTGGTGACCTTTGGTTTGACCTTTGGTGACCGTTAGTGATCTTTGGGGTGACCTTTGGGAACCTTTGGTGACCTTTGGGGTGACCTTTGGTGACCTTTGGTGACCTTTAGTGACCTATGGGGTGATCTTTGGTGACCTTTGGTGACCTTTGGTTTGACCTTTTGTGACCTTTGGGGTGACCTTTGGTGACCTTTGGTGACCTTTGGTGACCTTTGGTGACCTTTGGGGTGACCTTTGGTGACCTTTGGGGTGACCTTTGGTGACCTTTGGTAACCTTTGGTGACCTTTAGTGACCTTTGGGGTGACTTTTGGTGACCTTTGGTGACCTTTGGTTTGACCTTTGGTGACCTTTGGGGTGACCTTTGGTGACCTTTGGTGACCTTTGGGGTGACATTTGGTGACCTTTGGTGACCTTTGGTGACCTTTAGTGACCTTTGGGGTGACCTTTGGGAACCTTTGGTGACCTTTGGGGTGACCTTTGGTGACCTTTGGTGACCTTTGGTGACCTTTAGTGACCTTTGGTGACCTTTAGTGACCTTTGGGGTGACCTTTGGGAACCTTTGGTGACCTTTGGGGTGACCTTTGGTGACCTTTGGTGACCTTTGGTGACCTTTAGTGACCTTTGGGGTGACCTTTGGTGACCTTTGGTGACCTTTGGTTTGACCTTTGGTGACCTTTGGGGTGACCTTTGGTGACCTTTGGTGACCTTTGGTGACCTTTGGTGACCTTTGGGGTGACCTTTGGTGACCTTTGGGGTGACCTTTGGTGACCTTTGGTTACCTTTGGGGTGACCTTTGGTGACCTTTGGGGTGACCTTTGGTGACCTTTGGTGACCTTTGGTGACCTTTAGTGACCTTTGGGGTGTTCTTTGGTGACCTTTGGTGACCTTTGGTTTGACCTTTGGTGACCTTTGGGGTGACCTTTGGTGACCTTTGGTGACCTTTGGTGACCTTTGGTGACCTTTGGGGTGACCTTTGGTGACCTTTGGGGTGACCTTGATCTTTGGTGACCTTTGGTGACCTTTGGGGTGACCTTTGGTGACCTTTGGGGTGACCTTTGGGGTGACCTTTGGGGACCTTTGGTGACCTTTGGTTTGACCTTTGGTGACCTTTGGGGTGACCTTTGGTGACCTTTGGTGACCTTTGGTGACCTTTGGGATGACTTTTGGTGACCTTTGGTGACCTTTGGTGACCTTTGGTGACCTTTGGGGTGACCTTTGGTGACCTTTGGTGACCTTTGGTGACCTTTAGTGACCTTTGGGGTGACCTTTGGGAACCTTTGGTAACCTTTGGGGTGACCTTTGGTGACCTTTGGTGACCTTTGGTGACCTTTAGTGACCTTTGGGGTGACCTTTGGTGACCTTTGGTGACCTTTGGTTTGACCTTTGGTGACCTTTGGGGTGACCTTTGGTGACCTTTGGTGACCTTTGGTTTGACCTTTGGTGACCTTTGGGGTGACCTTTGGTGACCTTTGGTGACCTTTGGTGACCTTTGGTGACCTTTGGGGTGACCTTTGGTAACCTTTGGGGTGACCTTTGGTGACCTATGGTGAGCTTTGGTGACCATTAGTGACCTTTGGGGTGACCTTTGGTGACCTTTGGTGACCTTTGGTTTGACCTTTGGTGACCTTTGGGGTGACCTTTGGTGACCTTTGGGGTGACCTTTGGTGACCTTTGGTGACCTTTGGGGTGACCTTTGGTGACCTTTGGGGTGACCTTTGGTGACCTTTGGTGACCTTTGGTGACCTTTAGTGACCTTTGGGGTGTTCTTTGGTGACCTTTGGTGACCTTTGGTTTGACCTTTGGTGACCTTTGGGGTGACCTTTGGTGACCTTTGGTGACCTTTGGTGACCTTTGGTGACCTTTGGGGTGACCTTTGGTGACCTTTGGGGTGACCTTGATCTTTGGTGACCTTTGGTGACCTTTGGGGTGACCTTTGGTGACCTTTGGGGTGACCTTTGGGGTGACCTTTGGTGACCTTTGGTGACCTTTGGTTTGACCTTTGGTGACCTTTGGGGTGACCTTTGGTGACCTTTGGTGACCTTTGGTGACCTTTGGGATGACTTTTGGTGACCTTTGGTGACCTTTGGTGACCTTTGGTGACCTTTGGGGTGACCTTTGGTGACCTTTGGTGACCTTTGGTGACCTTTAGTGACCTTTGGGGTGACCTTTGGGAACCTTTGGTAACCTTTGGGGTGACCTTTGGTGACCTTTGGTGACCTTTGGTGACCTTTAGTGACCTTTGGGGTGACCTTTGGTGACCTTTGGTGACCTTTGGTTTGACCTTTGGTGACCTTTGGGGTGACCTTTGGTGACCTTTGGTGACCTTTGGTTTGACCTTTGGTGACCTTTGGGGTGACCTTTGGTGACCTTTGGTGACCTTTGGTGACCTTTGGTGACCTTTGGGGTGACCTTTGGTAACCTTTGGGGTGACCTTTGGTGACCTATGGTGAGCTTTGGTGACCTTTAGTGACCTTTGGGGTGACCTTTGGTGACCTTTGGTGACCTTTGGTTTGACCTTTGGTGACCTTTGGGGTGACCTTTGGTGACCTTTGGTGACCTTTGGTGACCTTTGGTGACCTTTGGTGACCTTTGGGGGGACCTTTGGTGACCTTTGGTGACCTTTGGTGACCTTTAGTGACCTTTGGGGTGACCTTTGGGAACCTTTGGTGACCTTTGGGGTGACCTTTGGTGACCTTTGGTGACCTTTGGTGACCTTTAGTGACCTTTGGTGACCTTTAGTGACCTTTGGGGTGACCTTTGGGAACCTTTGGTGACCTTTGGGGTGACCTTTGGTGACCTTTGGTGACCTTTGGTGACCTTTAGTGACCTTTGGGGTGACCTTTGGTGACCTTTGGTGACCTTTGGTTTGACCTTTGGTGACCTTTGGGGTGACCTTTGGTGACCTTTGGTGACCTTTGGTGACCTTTGGTGACCTTTGGGGTGACCTTTGGTGACCTTTGGGGTGACCTTTGGTGACCTTTGGTGACCTTTGGGGTGACCTTTGGTGACCTTTGGGGTGACCTTTGGTGACCTTTGGTGACCTTTGGTGACCTTTAGTGACCTTTGGGGTGTTCTTTGGTGACCTTTGGTGACCTTTGGTTTGACCTTTGGTGACCTTTGGGGTGACCTTTGGTGACCTTTGGTGACCTTTGGTGACCTTTGGTGACCTTTGGGGTGACCTTTGGTGACCTTTGGGGTGACCTTGACCTTTGGTGACCTTTGGTGACCTTTGGGGTGACCTTTGGTGACCTTTGGGGTGACCTTTGGGGTGACCTTTGGTGACCTTTGGTGACCTTTGGTTTGACCTTTGGTGACCTTTGGGGTGACCTTTGGTGACCTTTGGTGACCTTTGGTGACCTTTGGGATGACTTTTGGTGACCTTTGGTGACCTTTGGTGACCTTTGGTGACCTTTGGGGTGACCTTTGGTGACCTTTGGTGACCTTTGGTGACCTTTAGTGACCTTTGGGGTGACCTTTGGGAACCTTTGGTAACCTTTGGGGTGACCTTTGGTGACCTTTGGTGACCTTTGGTGACCTTTAGTGACCTTTGGGGTGACCTTTGGTGACCTTTGGTGACCTTTGGGGTGACCTTTGGTGACCTTCGGTGACCTTTGGTGAGCTTTGGGGTGACCTTTGGTGACCTTTGGGGTGACCTTTGCTGACCTTTGGTGACCTTTGGTGACCTTTAGTGACCTTTGGGGTGAACTTTGATGACCTTTGGTGACCTTTGGTTTGACCTTTGGTGACCTTTGGGGTGACCATTGGTGACCTTTGGTGACCTTTGGTGACCTTTGGGGTGACCTTTGGTGACCTTTGGTGACCTTTGGTGACCTTTGGGGTGACCTTTGGTGACCTTTGGTGACCTTTGGTGACCTTTAGTGACCTTTGGGGTGACCTTTGGGCACCTTTGGTGACCTTTGGGGTGACCTTTGGTGACCTTTGGTGACCTTTGGTGACCTTTAGTGACCTTTGGGGTGACCTTTGGTGACCTTTGGTGACCTTTGGTGACCTTTGGTTTGACCTTTGGTGACCTTTGGGGTGACCTTTGGTGACCTTTGGTGACCTTTGGGGTGACCTTTGTGGGCCTTTGGTGACCTTAGGTGACCTTTAGTGACCTTTGGGGTGACCTTTGGTGACCTTTGGTGACCTTTGGTTTGACCTTTGGTGACCGTTAGTGATCTTTGGGGTGACCTTTGGGAACCTTTGGTGACCTTTGGGGTGACCTTTGGTGACCTTTGGTGACCTTTAGTGACCTATGGGGTGATCTTTGGTGACCTTTGGTGACCTATGGTTTGACCTTTTGTGACCTTTGGGGTGACCTTTGGTGACCTTTGGTGACCTTTGGTGACCTTTGGTGACCTTTGGGGTGACCTTTGGTGACCTTTGGGGTGACCTTTGGTGACCTTTGGTAACCTTTGGTGACCTTTAGTGACCTTTGGGGTGACTTTTGGTGACCTTTGGTGACCTTTGGTTTGACCTTTGGTGACCTTTGGGGTGACCTTTGGTGACCTATGGTGACCTTTGGGGTGACCTTTGGTGACCTTTGGTGACCTTTGGTGACCTTTAGTGACCTTTGGGGTGACCTTTGGGAACCTTTGGTGACCTTTGGGGTGACCTTTGGTGACCTTTGGTGACCTTTGGTGACCTTTAGTGACCTTTGGTGACCTTTAGTGACCTTTGGGGTGACCTTTGGGTACCTTTGGTGACCTTTGGGGTGACCTTTGGTGACCTTTGGTGACCTTTGGTGACCTTTAGTGACCTTTGGGGTGACCTTTGGTGACCTTTGGTGACCTTTGGTTTGACCTTTGGTGACCTTTGGGGTGCCCTTTGGTGACCTTTGGTGACCTTTGGTGACCTTTGGTGACCTTTGGTGACCTTTGGGGTGACCTTTGGTGACCTTTGGGGTGACCTTTGGTGACCTTTGGTGACCTTTGGGGTGACCTTTGGTGACCTTTGGGGTGACCTTTGGTGACCTTTGGTGACCTTTGGTGACCTTTAGTGACCTTTGGGGTGTTCTTTGGTGACCTTTGGTGACCTTTGGTTTGACCTTTGGTGACCTTTGGGGTGACCTTTGGTGACCTTTGGTGACCTTTGGTGACCTTTGGTGACCTTTGGGGTGACCTTTGGTGACCTTTGGGGTGACCTTGATCTTTGGTGACCTTTGGTGACCTTTGGGGTGACCTTTGGTGACCTTTGGGGTGACCTTTGGGGTGACCTTTGGTGACCTTTGGTGACCTTTGGTTTGACCTTTGGTGACCTTTGGGGTGACCTTTGGTGACCTTTGGTGACCTTTGGTGACCTTTGGGATGACTTTTGGTGACCTTTGGTGACCTTTGGTGACCTTTGGGGTGACCTTTGGTGACCTTTGGTGACCTTTGGTGACCTTTAGTGACCTTTGGGGTGACCTTTGGGAACCTTTGGTAACCTTTGGGGTGACCTTTGGTGACCTTTGGTGACCTTTGGTGACCTTTAGTGACCTTTGGGGTGACCTTTGGTGACCTTTGGTGACCTTTGGTTTGACCTTTGGTGACCTTTGGGGTGACCTTTGGTGACCTTTGGTGACCTTTGGTTTGACCTTTGGTGACCTTTGGGGTGACCTTTGGTGACCTTTGGTGACCTTTGGTGACCTTTGGTGACCTTTGGGGTGACCTTTGGTAACCTTTGGGGTGACCTTTGGTGACCTATGGTGAGCTTTGGTGACCTTTAGTGACCTTTGGGGTGACCTTTGGTGACCTTTGGTGACCTTTGGTTTGACCTTTGGTGACCTTTGGGGTGACCTTTGGTGACCTTTGGTGACCTTTGGTGACCTTTGGTGACCTTTGGTGACCTTTGGGGGGACCTTTGGTGACCTTTGGGGTGACCTTTGGTGACCTTTGGTGACCTTTAGTGACCTTTGGGGTGACCTTTGGTGACCTTTGGTGACCTTTGGTTTGACCTTTGGTGACCTTTGGGGTGACCTTTGGTGACCTTTGTAGACCTTTGGTGACCTTTGGTTACCTTTGGTTTGACCTTTGGTGACCTTTGGGGTGACCTTTGGTGACCTTTGGTGACCTTTGGTGAGCTTTGGGGTGAGCTTTGGTGACCTTTGAGGTGACCTTTGGTGACCTTTGGTGACCTTTGGTGACCTTTGGGGTGACCTTTGGTGACCTTTGGTGACCTTTGGTGACCTTTAGTGACCTTTGGGGTGACCTTTGGTGACCTTTGGTGACCTTTGGTTTGACCTTTGGTGACCTTTGGGGTGACCTTTGGTGACCTTTGGTGACCTTTGGTGACCTTTGGGGTGACCTTTGGGGTGACCTTTGGTGACCTTTGGTGACCTTTGGTTTAACCTTTGGTGACCTTTGGGGTGACCTTTGGTGACTTTTGGTGACCTTTGGTGACCTTTAGTGACCTTTGGGGTGACCATTGGTGACCTTTGGTGACCTTTGGTTTGACCTTTGGTGACCTTTGGGGTGACCTTTGGTGACCTTTGGTGACCTTTGGTGACCTTTGGTGACCTTTGGTGACCTTTGGGGTGACCTTTGGTGACCTTTGGGGTGACCTTTGGTGACCTTTAGTGACCTTTGGGGTGACTTTTGGTGACCTTTGGTGACCTTTGGTTTGACCTTTAGTGACCTTTGGGGTGACCTTTGGTGACCTTTGGTGACCTTTCCGGTGACCTTTGGTGACCTTTGGTGACCTTTGGTGACCTTTAGTGACCTTTGGGGTGACCTTTGGGAACCTTTGGTGACCTTTGGGGTGACCTTTGGTGACCTTTGGTGACCTTTGGTGACCTTTAGTGACCTTTGGGGTGACCTTTGGTGACCTTTGGTTTGACCTTTGGTGACCTTTGGGGTGACCTTTGGTGACCTTTGGTGACCTTTGGTGACCTTTGGTGTCCTTTGGGGTGACCTTTGGTGACCTTTGGGGTGACCTTTGGTGACCTTTGGTGACCTTTAGTGACCTTTGGGGTGACCTTTGGTGACCTTTGGTGACCTTTGGTGACCTTTGGTGACCTTTGGGGTGACCTTTGGTGACCTTTGGGGTAACCTTTGGTGACCTTTGGTGACCTTTGGTGAACTTTAGTGACCTTTGGGGTGACCTTTGGTAACCTTTGGTTACCTTTGGTAACCTTTGGTGACCTTTGGGGTGACCTTTGGTGACCTTTGGTGACCTTTGGTGACCTTTAGTGACCTTTGGGGTGACCTTTGGGAACCTTTGGTGACCTTTGGGGTGACCTTTGGTGACCTTTGGTGACCTTTGGTGACCTTTAGTGACCTTTGGGGTGACCTTTGGTGACCTTTGGTTTGACCTTTGGTGACCTTTGGGGTGACCTTTGGTGACCTTTGGTGACCTTTGGTGACCTTTGGTGACCTTTGGTGACCTTTGGTGACCTTTGGTGACCTTTGGGGTGACCTTTGGTGACCTATGGTTTGACCTTTGGTGACCTTTAGGGTGACCTTTGGTGACCTTTGGTGACCTTTGGTGACCTTTGGGGTGACCTTTGGTGACCTTTGGGGTGACCTTTGGTGACCTTTGGTGACTTTTGGTGACCTTTGGTGACCTTTGGTTTGACCTTTGGTGACCTTTGGGGTGACCTTTGGTGACCTTTGGTGACCTTTGGTGACCTTTGGTGACCTTTGGGGTGCCCTTTGGAGACCTTTGGGTTGACTTTTGGTTACCTTTGGTGAGCTTTGGGGTGACCTTTGGTGACCTTTGAGGTGACCTTTGGTGACCTTTGGTGACCTTTGGTGACCTTTGGTGACCTTTGGGGTGACCTTTGATGACCTTTGGTGACCTTTGGTGACCTTTAGTGACCTTTGGGGTGACCTTTGAGAACCTTTGGTGACCTTTGGGGTGGCCTTTGGTGACCTTTGGTGACCTTTGGTGACCTTTAGTGGCCTTTGGGGTGACCTTTGGTGACCTTTGGTGACCTTTGGTTTGACCTTTGGTGACCTTTGGGGTGACCTTTGGTGACCTTTGGTGACCTTTGGGGTGACCTTTGGTGACCTTTGGGGTGACCTTTGGTGACCTTTGGTGACCTTTGGTGACCTTTGGGGTGACCTTTGGTGACCTTTGGTGACCTTTGGTTTGACCTTTGGTGACCTTTGGTGACCTTTGGTTTGACCTTTGGTGACCTTTGGGGTGACCTTTGGTGACCTTTGGTGACCTTTGGTGACCTTTGGTGACCTTTGGGGTGACCTTTGGTGACCTTTGGGGTGACCCTTGGTGACCTTTGGTGACCTTTGGTGACCTTTGGCGACCTTTGGTGACCTTTGGTTTGACCTTTGGTGACCTTTGGGGTGACCTTTGGTGACCTTTGGTGACCTTTGGTGACCTTTGGTGACCTTTGGTTTGACCTTTGGTGACCTTTGGGGTGCCCTTTGGTGACCTTTGGTGACCTTTGGTGAGCTTTGGGGTGACCTTTGGTGACCTTTGAGGTGACCTTTGGTGACCTTTGGTTACCTTTGGTGACCTTCGGTGACCTTTGGGGTGACCTTTGGTGACCTTTGGTGACATTTAGTGACCTTTGGGGTGGCCTTTGGGAACCTTTGGTGACCTTTGGGGTGACCTTTGGTGACCTTTGGTGACCTTTGGTGACCTTTAGTGACCTTTGGGGTGACTTTTGGTGACCTTTGGTGACCTTTGGGGTGACCTTTGGTGACCTTTGGTGACCTTTGGGGTGACCTTTGGTGACCTTTGGGGTGACCATTGGTGACCTTTGGTGACCTTTGGTGACCTTTGGTGACCTTTAGTGACCTTTGGGGTGACCTTTGGGAACCTTTGGTGACCTTTGGGGTGACCTTTGGTGACCTTTGGTGACCTTTGGTGACCTTTAGTGACCTTTGGGGTGACCTTTGGTGACCTTTGGTTTGACCTTTGGTGACCTTTGGGGTGACCTTTAGTGACCTTTGGTGACCTTTGGTGACCTTTGGTGACCTTTGGTGACCTTTGGTGACCTTTGGTGACCTTTGGGGTGACCTTTGGTGACCTTTGGGGTGACCTTTGGTGACCTTTGGTGACTTTTGGTGACCTTTGGTGACCTATGGTTTGACCTTTGGTGACCTTTAGGGTGACCTTTGGTGACCTTTGGTGACCTTTGGTGACCTTTGGGGTGACCTTTGGTGACCTTTGGGGTGACCTTTGGTGACCTTTGGTGACTTTTGGTGACCTTTGGTGACCTTTGGTTTGACCTTTGGTGACCTTTGGGGTGACCTTTGGTGACCTTTGGTGACCTTTGGTTTGACCTTTGGTGACCTTTGGGGTGACCTTTGGTGACTTTTGGTGACCTTTGGTGACCTTTAGTGACCTTTGGGGTGACCATTGGTGACCTTTGGTGACCTTTGGTTTGACCTTTGGTGACCTTTGGGGTGACCTTTGGTGACCTTTGGTGACCTTTGGTGACCTTTGGTGACCTTTGGTTTGACCTTTGGTGACCTTTGGGGTGCCCTTTGGTGACCTTTGGTGACCTTTGGTGAGCTTTGGGGTGACCTTTGGTGACCTTTGAGGTGACCTTTGGTGACCTTTGGTTACCTTTGGTGACCTTCGGTGACCTTTGGGGTGACCTTTGGTGACATTTAGTGACCTTTGGGGTGGCCTTTGGGAACCTTTGGTGACCTTTGGGGTGACCTTTGGTGACCTTTGGTGACCTTTAGTGACCTTTGGGGTGACTTTTGGTGACCTTTGGTGACCTTTGGGGTGACCTTTGGTACCTTTGGTGACCTTTGGGGTGACCTTTGGTGACCTTTGGGGTGACCATTGGTGACTTTTGGTGACCTTTGGTGACCTTTAGTGACCTTTGGGGTGACCTTTGGTGACCTTTGGTGACCTTTGGTGACCTTTAGTGACCTTTGGGGTGACCTTTGGTGACCTTTGGTGACCTTTGGTTTGACCTTTGGTGACCTTTGGGGTGACCTTTGGTGACCTTTGGTGACCTTTGGTGACCTTTGGTGTCCTTTGGGGTGACCTTTGGTGACCTTTGGGGTGACCTTTGGTGACCTTTGGTGACCTTTAGTGACCTTTGGGGTGACCTTTGGTGACCTTTGGTGACCTTTGGTGACCTTTGGTGACCTTTGGGGTGACCTTTGGTGACCTTTGGTAACCTTTGGTGACCTTTGGGGTGACCTTTGGTGACCTTTGGTGACCTTTGGTGACCTTTAGTGACCTTTGGGGTGACCTTTGGGAACCTTTGGTGACCTTTGGGGTGACCTTTGGTGACCTTTGGTGACCTTTGGTGACCTTTAGTGACCTTTGGGGTGACCTTTGGTGACCTTTGGTTTGACCTTTGGTGACCTTTGGGGTGACCTTTGGTGACCTTTGGTGACCTTTGGTGACCTTTGGTGACCTTTGGTGACCTTTGGGGTGACCTTTGGTGACCTTTGGGGTGACCTTTGGTGACCTTTGGTGATTTTTGGTGACCTTTGGTGACCTATGGTTTGACCTTTGGTGACCTTTAGGGTGACCTTTGGTGACCTTTGGTGACCTTTGGTGACCTTTGGTGACCTTTGGTGACCTTTGGGGTGACCTTTGGTGACCTTTGGGGTGACCTTTGGTGACTTTTGGTGACCTTTGGTGACCTTTGGTGACCTTTAGTGACCTTTGGGGTGACCTTTGGTGACCTTTGGTGACCTTTGGTTTGACCTTTGGTGACCTTTGGGGTGACCTTTGGTGACCTTTGGTTTGACCTTTGGTGACCTTTGGGGTGACCTTTGGTGACTTTTGGTGACCTTTGGTGACCTTTAGTGACCTTTGGGGTGACCATTGGTGACCTTTGGTGACCTTTGGTTTGACCTTTGGTGACCTTTGGGGTGACCTTTGGTGACCTTTGGTGACCTTTGGTGACCTTTGGTGACCTTTGGTGACCTTTGGGGTGACCTTTGGTGACCTTTGGGGTGACCTTTGGTGACCTTTGGTGACCTGTGGTGACCTTTGGGGTGCCCTTTGGAGACCTTTAGGGTGACCTTTGGTGACCTTCGGTGACCTTTGGTGAGCTTTGGGGTGACCTTTGGTGACCTTTGGGGTGACCTTTGGTGACCTTTGGTGACCTTTGGTGACCTTTAGTGACCTTTGGGGTGAACTTTGGTGACCTTTGGTGACCTTTGGTTTGACCTTTGGTGACCTTTGGGGTGACCATTGGTGACCTTTGGTGACCTTTGGTGACCTTTGGGGTGACCTTTGGTGACCTTTGGTGACCTTTGGTGACCTTTGGGGTGACCTTTGGTGACCTTTGGTGCCCTTTGGTGACCTTTAGTGACCTTTGGGGTGACCTTTGGGAACCTTTGGTGACCTTTGGGGTGACCTTTGGTGACCTTTGGTGACCTTTGGTGACCTTTAGTGACCTTTGGGGTGACCTTTGGTGACCTTTGGTGACCTTTGGTTTGACCTTTGGTGACCTTTGGGGTGACCTTTGGTGACCTTTGGTGACCTTTGGGGTGACCTTTGTGGGCCTTTGGTGACCTTAGGTGACCTTTAGTGACCTTTGGGGTGACCTTTGGTGACCTTTGGTGACCTTTGGTTTGACCTTTGGTGACCTTTAGTGACCTTTGGGGTGACCTTTGGGAACCTTTGGTGACCTTTGGGGTGACCTTTGGTGACCTTTGGTGACCTTTAGTGACCTTTGGGGTGATCTTTGGTGACCTTTGGTGACATTTGGTTTGACCTTTGGTGACCTTTGGGGTGACCTTTGGTGACCTTTGGAGACCTTTGGTGACCTTTGGTGACCTTTGGGGTGACCTTTGGTGACCTTTGGGGTGACCTTTGGTGACCTTTGGTGACCTTTAGTGTCCTTTGGGGTGACTTTTGGTGACCTTTGGTGACCTTTGGTTTGACCTTTGGTGACCTTTGGGGTGACCTTTGGTGACCTTTGGTGACCTTTGGGGTGACCTTTGGTGACCTTTGGTGACCTTTGGTGACCTTCAGTGACCTTTGGGGTGACCTTTGGGAACCTTTGGTCACCTTTGGGGTGACCTTTGGTGACCTTTGGTGAACTTTGGTGACCTTTAGTGACCTTTGGTGACCTTTAGTGACCTTTGGGGTGACCTTTGGGAACCTTTGGTGACCTTTGGGGTGACCCTTGGTGACCTTTGGTGACCTTTGGTGACCTTTAGTGACCTTTGGGGTGACCTTTGGTGACCTTTGGTGACCTTTGGTTTGACCTTTGGTGACCTTTGGGGT
>CALNHX010011909.1:0-28728 GCA_940337035.1 Agriotes lineatus
GAATATAGAATGGTAATATAAATGTTAATGCGCTATTAATAGAGCACGTAACAGTCTACGAGATTAATGCTCAATCTTCATGCAATTTTTAAATTCCGCACTCGAATCCACTTAATGCGGCCCTGACTCCAGAAGATTAAAATCGGCTGACACGATAAGTTCACGGAGTTATGACGCGCTGACTCAGCAGGTTGCCGTTGGTTTCGGGGGCATAATTTGCCGGGTAAAGTTATTGTGTAATTTGTTGCAATCCCTTCATAATTCGCTGATATAATTATTTATAGGACTAACCTTGCGTTATAGTTGCTCCAAATTATCTCGTACATTTACAAGATCGACCGCTTGATTGCAGCTGGCTAAGCGGCTTTCGGCGCTGAAGAATTATCGGTACTTGCACTTCACTATTCGAGGGCGCGGAATATTCGTTGCAAGTTTTAAATACACAATACGTTCTAATCTAATTACTAGAATGTAAGAAATACAGTTTAGTTTTATTCCTAGCAGCATAGGTGATTACTAAATGCCAAGGTGACACGAACTAGAGTTACAGTAGATATCTTTGGAAAAAACATTTACCCCATTTAACCACTAATGAGAGGTGGGGGGTGAATTTAAGAAAGTTATTTTACCCGATTTGTAGAAAGAACTCATTAGCCAAATTTCAACTTTCCGGGCATAGTAATTACCGGATTATGGTGATGTTTAGAAAAACAGATCTACCCCATTTAACCCCCATTGGGAATGAATTTCGAAAGATTCTAAACTCAATTTGCCCCGATTTATAGAAGATAAGCATTGGCCAGATTTCAACTTCCTGAGTGTGGTAGTTACCGCATTATGACGATATTTATATATACAAATTTACCGCATTTTACCGCTTTCAGGGTTAAACATCGAAAAACCCTGAAAGTAGTCTAACCAGATTTCTAAATGGGATTAATATTCCGAATCTTAACTTCCTAGCTATAGTATCTTCCTCTTTGTGGTGATCATTAGAAAAACACATTCACCCCATTTATCACTTTTAAAGAACAAATTCCGAAAAACCCTAAAACCAGATTGACTCGATTTATAAAAGGAACTTCAACTTTCTAGGTGTAGTTGTATGTGCGATATAGCATACTTTAAAAACACTGCTTAGCCAGTTTCATCAACTCTTTGGTTACGGCTCTGCATTGCTGAGTCACGGCTTTATCTTTTATATTTACATATCTACATTTATTTATTTATCGTATGGCGATCTACATAGCGCTGAATAACTAATTATAAAAGATAATATGAGTGTACATGATTAAAATTTATTAAAATATTAAAACTATTCCTTATCTATAGATCTATAAAGACGAAATTATAAAGGCAACCCCTGAGGCTATCAAATGGTTGACCGACCTGGACATACTCGTACATATATATACATTAAAACATGTATTAAAGATAATATTTTGATATCTGTTTAACAAAAAATAGATGATTTAGTACAATATACTTTTTTAATAGAAAAATATGGATCACATACAAAAAATTCCCAGAAAACTTATTGTCAGCGTGATTATACACCCAGAAAAAACTTCAGCGTCTGTACACCATGTCAAACTTTGTCAGCGCTGGATATATTATTTTAATTTCAATGTAGTATCGTATTAATGCTTTTTTCAAATTATCTGACAAACTTTTTTCGCTTGGCACATTGATGATCCAGTTTGACATGATGAAACATTTCGTTTGTCAGTTTGAGTGTTCTTACTTCTAGTAAGATGTATAAGCTACACTGTTAACATAATCTTAAACATTTTCTCAGTTCCATAATAAAAAACAAACTCTAAAATGTTATTTAGGTAAAGCATTAGCCCAGGAGAATGTCCAGCTATTCCAAATATGATTGAACTATACCATATTCACTAATTCCAGCTAGTAAAATTTTCAACCCAAGTTACAAATATCAACAGTAAGGTGATTTTAACACGGTTTCATGAAAATTTCGATCATATAGATAAGGTTATATTTTTTGTCAAAATTGACAATGTTTAGCTCAAGGACCTGAGACCTGATATTAAATTCGGCCACTAACAAACGTTATGACAGACAAAGATGAAAAAACGGCAATTATGTAGAGCAAAATTTATTGTACATATAACAATGGCGTAGGGTAGTTCAAAAGATTTTCTTTTATAAGGAGTTTCGATTTTAAATTTTTATATAAAAAATGAAAGTTATAATATTGTGTTATTATATTTAAGCGCGGCCGTTCGCTGGCTATATTTCTACACAATTTGCAATAAGGTAACTGGCTGGCACGCGACTAGCTCAAGTCGAAGAAGGCGTGCGGTCAATTAAGTTATGATGGAAAACCAGGGCGCCAGCGAACCACAAAGACAGCCAGAAACCTCGACACTCTACAGACGATTCGCTATCTAGGTTACTATAATTCTCGAAAGTATAGCTGCAAAAGGCTCAAATGGGCAACCACCAAATAAAACAACTAACAGGTTAAAGTTATCACAGTTTACTTATACTTAACCCGATCTGGTTCAATTCAAATCACATAATAATACAGAGTATCACAAATCAGGCTTTGCCAGCCAACAGCGGGATGCTGTCCCAAATATTTCAATTTCACATTTAAAAATACATAAACAATACGTACAGTTACTTTGACATTTTACTTGGCTAGTGTGCGGCTTGACCCACGGGTACCTAAGATGTCGTATGGAGACCCGGGGCCTGGTGACGTCTACGCAACAGCTCAACTCAGCCACAGGGGCTTTATGGGTGCGCCCAGCATTTGGTGTGCTCTCGAATTTGTCAGCGTAAAACTTTGCTCTGGACACCAGCGATTAGTCCCAGAATTATGATGCTACATGACTGGCCGAAAGGGGCCTCGCACGAAGATGCCGAGGAGTATTTCTATAGCAGCCAAGTTGCAGAATTTCTGTTATTGAGCCCGGCACGTCACGCCCATACGGGCGAGCACGTGTTTGCTACAACCTTATAATCCGCTTAAAAGCGAGGCGAAGAACATCGCCCAAATTTCATCGTTCCTAAGGGAGAATCCGCACAAGCGTAACTATTCAAAACAGCTCAAAATTACCCTCTAGGACGACATTACAAATTGTAGCGGCTACAAAACACACATGCTTCAGGCAGGCAGAACCAAAAGGAAGATGCTCCTCGAAACCGGAAACTTGCCAAGGATAACAAAAATCTTATCAACAACGACGCAAAGCCGCCATTAGCGCAAATAATTTCCAACTCGAAAGCGCGCGGAATTTGAATACTCCGACAGAGCTAAGATTCGGAGAGCGCTTCCCATGAAGTTACCAAAAATTGTAGAATTATGCGAAAAATCTAAAGAGAGCGCAATATTAACGTAACAACTCCCCCCTTACCAAAACAGGAAAATTTCATAGAAATTTTTCGATAAGACTGTCGCGCAACCGTCAGTAGCTCGAAGCAACCGCACAACCACAAAAAAACGAAAGGCCCAAAACACCTCCTCAACACAAGAGGCCTCAATAACCACCAACACGTAAAAACCCTAATAACCCGCACCACAATACACCAACACTTGGAGAGACGGAAGCGATCCCGAGCGGAACCCGCGGCTGGACCCTCTCCACGACAGGGATCGAGACTGCTCGTCGCTGCTGGGTGGTAAAGCTGCGCCGGTGAACAGCCCCGTGACAACCCGTCGCCAAGAAATCCCAACCACAAGAACCGTCCAACATCTCCCCACATCCCCACAAGCACCCCCCCTGACAACTTCCTGACAAAAAAAACCCCGAGGCGGAAGCAAAACCCCACAGTTAAGGCACTGCTAGACCGAAAACCAATAACCCTTCCCACGATTAAATCCAGCAACCCATACCCACAAAAATCCAAAAATTCCCCCAAAACGTCGGTTAGGATTCTTCTTTTGACGAAAAGGGGAGAAGGCAACCCCGAGAAAAGAGGGCGACAGACACCAGAAAAGCGAAAGGCAGAGCCAACACTCACGCGACTTAACACACACACTGATTGAGAGACCCTGCAGCACCCCGAACGGCCTGGAGGAAAGCTCTACAATCTTTAGCCCATTCGCAACAAAGATCCACTCACCACAAAAGATCCCATGCACACCAGATCAAAGGGGAATAAAATGAAGCGTAACAAGATCCATCCAAATCACGCAAAGAAGCCAACTCAAACTCTCGAGAGCGCTATCACTAACAGGATATAAAAAAAAAACAACGATATGATAGGAAAATATGAAGGCGAAGAATGAAGGACCAACCGACTAAAATTAACTAACACGGAATTATACACACCCATCACATTAGAAACCCCAGCTCCACCACTCATTCTCACTGGAGGCCAACACACGAACAGCACCAATAAATCCTCGACGGGAGGTCTCAAGCAACCAACCAACAACTGAAGCTATGGAGCGTGAACAGCAGTACACTCAAAACGTCCATCGACAACAACGGCTCTGGAGAGCTTCACAAATAACTAGGCAACAAAACTTCCCAAAATGAGTTACCACAAATGCTCAAACGAACCATCTGAGACTCCACAGGAGGGAAAGCCAGACGAAATCGCTCCCCTACAGTGACCTGGCCTACAATGCAGCAGAGGGAAGAACTTGATGACGATGTTCCCTAACAGTGACCTGCCCTACAAATGCCCAACCAACCACCCTAAAGGCTACACTACTAAACGCCAAACCAAACTCAAAAGTGTTCTCAACGAACGCAAACACCAACAACTACAACACATCCCCAAGTGGAGATCTCACTAGCAGTTCATCAACAACCGAACCAGTGCACGCAGACAGCAGTCCCCACCAGTCTCAACTCAACATCAAGGCGTAGTACCTCGCACAATACGATGCTCTACAGAAAATCCAAAATGCAAACGTGCCAACAGTACCAAAACCAAATACAAAATTGAACTACTGCCAACAAACTACTTCAGCGTTGATAAGGGAGAAACTAGATGAAATAATTCCCTAAAGTGACCTGCCCTACAAATGCCCAACCAACCTACCCTAGCGGTATAAGAGGAGAAAAACAAGATGAAAGCGTTTCCTAATAGTGACCTACCCTACAAATGCCCAACCAACCACCCTACACATAACTAGAGAGAGACATTACGTCACAGCGGAGTCATCATAGGGCTTCAAGTCCTTCGCATGCCAAGTACCTTTCAGAACACGTCCATCTGGATCTTTCAGTTCATAGACCCATCGGGAGAACTTCCTATTGACGTAAAAAGGGCCAACAAACTTAGAGGCGAGTTTAGCCGTGAATTGACGAGCGGCATCAGACAGAACGTAATTCCTACGCAACACAGGCTGTCCAGGAACATATTCCAAGGGACGCCGACGAAGATCATAACGGGCCTTAGAACTTTGATACGCCTTTCCCAATCGGCGCTTAACATCAGCGTAAAGTTTACCCAAAAAGGCAGCACGCGTATCTAGATCTCGACTGCGATCAAACTGAAATTCAGGATCTCCACCATCTGGGGTAGGCTCATGCTTCAATGCAATCTCTCGACCAAAATTTATGAAATAGGGGGTTTTCCCCGTGACCTCATGAACCGAAGTACGCATCGCACAAGCTACATGGGGAAGATATTTGTCCCAGTCCCGATGATGGTCAGACACATAGGCCGTCAACATGGTTTTCAACACCCTATTTATCCGCTCCGTAGGATTGGCTTGAGGATGATAGTTGGCCGTAAAGGAGATCTTGCAACCGTACTTGTTGGCTAAGGATTGAAACTCGCGACTACGAAATTGGACGCCATTATCACAAATGATGCGCTTCGGGGCACCGAACATTAAGAAAACATCTTCCTCGAAGTGACGCGAGACCGCGTTAGCCGATGCGGCACGCAAAGGGAAAGCCAGCGCAAATTTACTGAAACAATCTGCCACAACCAGAATGTAGGCATACCCACGCGACGAACGGGGCAGGGGTCCGACAATGTCACCACAGATAACCTCCCAGGGTTTCGAAATCAGAGAATGACCTCCCATAAAACCAGCAGGAGCTCGTTGTTCAGGTTTAGTTCGTTGACACGTTTCACAACGACGGACATAGGCGGCAACATCATACCGTAATTTAGGCCAATAATATTTATGAGCGATACGATGGAAAGTTTTATTAACGCCCGCATGGCCGGCTGTAGGGCTATCATGATTCTGCCTAATGATTTCACGACGCTGAGATTTCGGGACCACCACCTTCCAATGATCTTCCTCATCATCCGCTAAGTCAGGATAATCCGACCGAACGTACTTATAGAGCTGGCTCTCACTAACTCTCCACTGAGGGAATTTACGAAGATTGGCGGTAACGTGCCGGCACATGCGCCTATACCAAGGGTCACGAACAGGTTCAAGAGGTACCTCAACAACATCAACAACAGGAACGGCTCGAGACAACGTATCAGGCACGACATGTTCCTTGCCCTTGCGATGCACAATATCGAAATCGTACTGTTGAAGGCGAACAGCCCAACGAGCAATGCGACCCACGGGGTCCTTAATGTCATTAAGCCACTTAAGGCTATAGTGATCCGTTACTACCGTGAATTTGGTTCCTTCGATATAAGGTCTAAGTTTCTCGATTGCGAAAAGAACCGCAAGACACTCTCGTTCCGTAGTACTAAAGTTCCTCTCAGTTTTCGACAACGATCGGCTGATGTAGCAGATGACCTTCTCCCCGTCAGCTTGTTGTTGGGTAAGAACCGCGCCAACACCATAACCAGAAGCGTCGGTCTGAATTACAAAAGGTACCGAGAAATCTGGGCACGCTAAAATTGGGGCCGAAATCAGATGTTCCTTGATAGAACGAAAGACTCGCTCACATTGGTCATCCCATAAAAATTTAGCGTTCTTCCGAAGAAGCGAAGTCAAAGGACCAATCAGTGAGGAGAAATTTGGCACAAACCGTCGATACCATGATGCCATGCCAACCAGACGACGCACCTCAGACACCGAGACGGGAGTAGGTATGCGAGTAATAGCATCCACTTTCTCCGGATCAACCAACAACCCTTGGGCATTAACCACATAACCGAGATACTTGAGCTCCGGCTTACAAAAATGACATTTGTCTTTACTAAGCGTCAGGCCGGCGGCCATAAGGCGAGAGACTACCTCGCGTAAGACAGAGAGGTGCTTATCGAACGTGGAAGTGCAAATCACAATATCATCGAGATAAGTAAAAGCATAGGGCTCCAAATCGGCGCCGACTACACGGTCGATCAGACACTGCCAAGTCGCCGGGCCATATGCAAACCGAAGGGCATGCGACAAAACTGATATAAACCCCGATTTGGGACGGTAAATGCAGTCAAAGGACGTGAAGAAACCGCAACAGGAATCTGCCAGTATGCAGACTTAATGTCGAGAGTAGTGAGATAGTGGGCATCACGAAGCTTATCCAAAGTACTCGATACGTAAGGCAAAGGGTATGCGTCAGGTTGGCTGACCTTATTAAGACGACGAAAGTCAACGCAGAAACGGTAGCTAGCATCCTTCTTCTTGATCAAGACAATAGGTGACGACCAAGCAGAAGTCGAAGGCTCCACTATTCCGTCCTCCAACATCTTTTGCAATTCAACATCCACCTGTTTCTGAAGAGCAGGGGAAATAGGATAATACCGTTGCTTAATAGGTGGTGACGTAGTCTTAATTTCGTGCTCAACTAAATGAGTGCAGCCTAGCTTATCTCCCATTCGTTCAAAAGTCTCCCTAACGAAGTTATCGAGTTGTTCGCGCTGAATCGAGGTTAAATGTTCGACAGCCTGAATGGCCTCTATCACAGGGACTGAATCATTTTTTGAAAATGTCCACTCATTGCTTCGAAGATCAGGTACGATACCCATGCGACGCCAGAAATCAGTTCCCAAAATTAAAGTATGGGGCACAGAAGGCACAACTATCAAATCGATAAGGCAAACCCTATCACGTAAGCAGATCGGAACAGTGACGCTTCCCAAACTTCGACACTCCATGCCGTTGGCAATGAGACAAGTAGGAGCTTGATTCGTTTCAAGGCGACAATGCCCTTTCAGTAAATTCCAACCCTTCATGCCAAGAATAGTGCGAGAAGCACCAGAGTCCAATAACCCGAGAACCTTTCTTCCAAAAATCGAAATCTGTAGATAAGGCCTTTCATCAGGGCCTGCATGACTCAAAATAAAATTCAAAACGGCTCTGGAGCCTGTATCAAAACCTTCACAAGAGTTGACCGAAGATATTTCATCGCAGCGCGCCAGCCGGTCTCCTAACGACGCTGATTCCCGTTTCCCGTACATGAACGGCATGTCCTAACCGTAACATCAGGTCTCCCACACCGATAACAATGACGCCTTCTAGGCGCGGGGCAATCGACTGCACGATGATTAGGCTGATCGCAATTCCAACATCTCAATTCTGGAGTTCCAACAAAGTTTACAACGCGAGCCGAATTATCTCGGGAAGGAGCAACCCCTTCATCAGAAGAAACAGCTACCGTATGAATTCGAGGACTGACTCGAGGTTTCCGATATGCCAAGTCGGGTTCCAACATGCGACTAACGTTAGTTGGGGGCCCGCAAAACCGTTGTGCACGAAGATGTGCATCTTCCACTGCTTTACAAACCCGCAGCAAATTTGGAATGGATGAAATCGGTTCTAATGCCAGTTGTGTTTGGAAGTGGGGCAATAAATTCCGGCGAATAAGGCTAAGCCTGGTACAAGTTGAAGGTACCGAGGGCAATCGACGAAATAAATTTTCCATAACAGCAACAAACACGGTAACTGGTTCATCAGCACCTTGAGTGCGATTCCTTATCTCATCCCATAACCCAGCCTCATAATCGCAAGGAAGAAAAGCTATACGTAAGGCCTTGACTAGCGCATCCCAATTCTGCACAGTGTCTTTTATCGAACGGTACCAGATTAGCGCATGACCAGTGAAGAACTCGACAGCTGAGACAAAAAGTTGTTCCTTAGAAACACCACGAGAGACCCGTAACTCTTCGACCCGCTCCAGAAAGCTGGAGAGTCCCGATTGACCATCAAAGCAAAGGTTCCATTTATTTATAGGCAAGCAATTGTTGTACCGAGGCGAGGACTCGAAGACGTGTGTGCTATTCATACCGATAGGTGAATGAAATACTCGTGGATTACTAGCGTTCGGAATACTAAAACGGACCTGAGAAGGAATCTCAGAGAGAATTCGGGCCTGACCCTGAGGATGGTCGGTTACACCATTCGAACCTAGCTCATCAGCCTGAGATTGACTGTCATCCAAACCTAGCAAGTTAGCTACACCCGAGGTACCAGAGGTCTGTGCTTCACTAAGAGGAGTTAATTTAGTTTCCAAATCGTCCATTGCTCCTAAGCACCGATTATACAATTCACTTTTGCGGGCCTGTAACGAACCCGGAGGACTCAAGCGTTCAAGACGATGGGATACATGCAACAGTCGCGTTTGGATGCGTTTAAAATCATTACTACCCCTAACAAGACTTTCAAGGGCCGCGATCTCTTCCACTAAGTTCCCTAGCTTAAGAAGGCAAATATCAAGTTCCTCCATCGCACCAAGTTCAACCTCAGGAAACGAAGCATTACCGGATTTTTCAAGTCTAACTCGGGCTCGAAGCAACTTACGTTTATCCCCAACGTTGCCATCACAAGTGACACCCCGAATCCTAAGCTCATAGTCTAATTCGTCTACGAGAAGCCTATCAATATCCATGGTAAATGGTGATTTTACTCAAAGACGCAGAAAGTAAATGAAAGCACGTTAACTCTTCCGTATAATCACCGCAGTAAAGGGTCACAACAGAGCAGAGCTTTCCGCTAGTTAAATTAAATAAACAGCGTTGATTGTACTCGAAAATTTGGAAAAGCCTTGGTGGGCCTATGCTCAAACTATACCAGGCAAAATTCGGTAACAAATCTTTCCAATTTACTATTAACTGACAGTTCAAAAGTTTATAACCCAGCTCGGTTATTCCGAACACAAGCCTGTACATATGCCCCACAGAAATACTGATAATATATCTTAAATACAAGAAATACTGATAATATGTCTTAAATATAGGCATGCACAAATCTTAATAATTAATCATGCACGATAATAATTCCTAATTAATATCAATAAACACATATATGTAACCCATGCAGAAATACAGATAAATTTACTATATAATATGACCTAATACACCTTAAAATTTGACTGACAAGAGAAAAAAAATAGAGAGCCTTATTTAGTGTTGCCGTAAGAACTCAAAATTTCGACAGTGCAAAGCACATTTACAGAAAACAGGCCACACGCGTTGGGTGCCAGAATCTTGTTATTATATTTAAGCGCGGCCGTTCGCTGGCTATATTTCTACACAATTTGCAATAAGGTAACTGGCTGGCACGCGACTAGCTCAAGTCGAAGAAGGCGTGCGGTCAATTAAGTTATGATGGAAAACCAGGGCGCCAGCGAACCACAAAGACAGCCAGAAACCTCGACACTCTACAGACGATTCGCTATCTAGGTTACTATAATTCTCGAAAGTATAGCTGCAAAAGGCTCAAATGGGCAACCACCAAATAAAACAACTAACAGGTTAAAGTTATCACAGTTTACTTATACTTAACCCGATCTGGTTCAATTCAAATCACATAATAATACAGAGTATCACAAATCAGGCTTTGCCAGCCAACAGCGGGATGCTGTCCCAAATATTTCAATTTCACATTTAAAAATACATAAACAATACGTACAGTTACTTTGACATTTTACTTGGCTAGTGTGCGGCTTGACCCACGGGTACCTAAGATGTCGTATGGAGACCCGGGGCCTGGTGACGTCTACGCAACAGCTCAACTCAGCCACAGGGGCTTTATGGGTGCGCCCAGCATTTGGTGTGCTCTCGAATTTGTCAGCGTAAAACTTTGCTCTGGACACCAGCGATTAGTCCCAGAATTATGATGCTACAGGACTGGCCGAAAGGGGCCTCGCACGAAGATGCCGAGGAGTATTTCTATAGCAGCCAAGTTGCAGAATTTCTGTTATTGAGCCCGGCACGTCACGCCCATACGGGCGAGCACGTGTTTGCTACAACCTTATAATCCGCTTAAAAGCGAGGCGAAGAACATCGCCCAAATTTCATCGTTCCTAAGGGAGAATCCGCACAAGCGTAACTATTCAAAACAGCTCAAAATTACCCTCTAGGACGACATTACAAATTGTAGCGGCTACAAAACACACATGCTTCAGGCAGGCAGAACCAAAAGGAAGATGCTCCTCGAAACCGGAAACTTGCCAAGGATAAAAAAAATCTTATCAACAACGACGCAAAGCCGCCATTAGCGCAAATAATTTCCAACTCGAAAGCGCGCGGAATTTGAATACTCCGACAGAGCTAAGATTCGGAGAGCGCTTCCCATGAAGTTACCAAAAATTGTAGAATTATGCGAAAAATCTAAAGAGAGCGCAATATTAACGTAACAATTGTGCAGGTCAAATAAATGTGTGTTTAAAATAAAATCTATTTTAAATTATATATAGATATTAAAGACATGGGATATTGATGGTTATGACATTTATAAAGACAGCAAAAAGATGATGTGAATCTGATCCAAGTATTCTGTCAAGTCATATTGGGTTGCAGATTTTATTGACTTGATTTTGACTTCCCTCGTCTTAAAGACGAAGGAAGTATTCTAATCGCAAAAAATCACCTTCCGAGATTTCTTCAAATCTTCATGTTTCAGAGTTCCTAGATGACAGAAAAGATATTTTTTCAATTCCGTCTGTATGTCTGTCTCTCCGTCCATCTGTCTGTCTGTCTTTCAGTCTGTTTGCGGTATAGCTTAAAAGCTATTTGTTGGAGGAAGACGATATTTTGTATGCGTATACCTGGATCGAAACTCAGAGAATTTCGATCAAATATATACAGAGCGAGCACCTTAAAAAATAATTATTCTAAGAACTTTCGGTGCTTTGTGAGATCTACGATGGGCATTTTGCGAATACCAGGAAAGCTACATAAATGAGATGTGCATTATAATTATCCTCAAAATATTGCTAGTCAGTTTACCAGCGTTTATCAAGACTTTACTTCATTTATGTTGAATATTAACTTTGCATCTATCAAGTTTTCTTGATATAAACGTAAATATTCAATCTATACCTGAAAATGATTTCAAATTTGCAATTCATAAACTTGAAAACAAACACACGTCTGGACTTTATTATATACCAAGCTACTTAATTAAAATTTGCGGAAATATTCTCATCGCTCCACTATTAGTTATTTTGAACTTGTTTAACAAAGTATATTTTTCCTAGCAAATGGAAGTTACCCCGAGTCTGTCCTGTGTTTAAGGGTAATGATGCTATTGAAATAAGTAACTATAGACCGATAGTTATATTATCAAACTTTTCTAAGAGTTTTTAGATGGTCATTTATTACTACATCTACGGGTCTGTCATATCTATCGTATCTCATCCGTATCAACACGGATTTGTTGAGAAGAGGGCAATAATAACGAATTTCTGCTATCTTGTTCAGTTTACTTCTGCGGTTATTGACAATCAAGGAGAAGTCTCTACTGATCGTTCAAAGACTTTTTACCGAATCGATTATGGTCTATTTCTTATGAAATTGTACATGCATGGTTTTAGTATTGCTTTGGTTAAATTGCTAGTCTTATCTACTAGATAGAACACAGATTGTAGAATATAATGGTTACTCTTCTGTACCGTTCACTGTTCGGTCTGGTGTACATCAGGGATCCAATCTTGGACTCTTGCTCTTTTTTATTGTTTATTAACGATTTACGGGTTTAGTTTACAATGCGGAACGTTAATGTACTCATATCAGTCAACACTTCAGTTGATTGTATCAATTTCTATTTCTAATTTAAATCTTTTTCATGAATGGTGTACTATTACGTAATAAACTAAATTTAAATCTAGGTATATGTAAAGTTGTAACCTTTTCCAGGAAAGACCTGTAGTTTTTGATTACATCATTGATGTTAGCAAGTTAGATTGATATTGAGAAATAAAAGATCTTGGTGTTATTTGTGACAAAGAATTGTTATTTAATACACATATTGTGAAAATGGTATCATCCGCCAATAACGTTGTGGGTTAGATTATGCAAAATTCTAAGTACCATTATGACATTGTATTTTCACTTGTACGTCGTGTCTTGAATATTGCGCCTTAATATGGTCCCTTTATTATGATCGACATAAAATACTTATTGCGGGTATTCAACCCAAGTTTTTAGAATATCTTTGGTTTAAAGTGTATGGTTTTTACCCAACCAGAAGCTTTACAAAAGAAGTGCTGTTGGAAGCCATCCATATGTACTCTCTTGATACTAGGCCATCAATAACGTTTTTATACAAATTATTGCATCACCAAACTGATTATCTTTCAATTTTGGCTAAGATTCATTTCCATTTACCTAGAAGTTATAGTAGGTTACAGTACACTTTTTAATTACAAACAGCTAAAACTAATTTACTATTAAAATCACCTGTACTAGTTATGTGTTCATTATACAGTGTGTCCCAGATCGAGTGGAATTGCATGGATAACTTTCTTATCATTGAAGATGGAGATTTGGTTAAATGGGCAATGTTTTGCAGTTTCATATGCTGATATAAAATCTGTTTGAAAAAATTCAAAATGTCAGAAGTTATTAAAAAAGCTAAAAACTGTCATTTTCTTGTATGTTGAATATCTTCGTAAGTATAAGAGATACGAAAAAAAGTTTCATTTAAAATTGGTGTCGAACAAAAATTCAAGATGGCTGCTTTTGAGGTACAAGTATCAACTTCCTTAAGTTAAATGGGCGCCATATAAGATTTTTCGGTAAGTGAATAGAATTTTTATTCTCTTTTCAACGATGAATAAAAAATTTCAGTAAAATTAATTGTTTTTACATCTTAATCACGTTGGCTTACATGGATCCAAACAAAATTAGGTAAAATTTATTTTAGAAAACCCTTGTATGTAATTCCTATAATACTTAGTAACATGTTAATTTAGTACTAAGTACTTGAACCACAAAAAACATTGTGATATTACTTTTTATATGTAGAATCAAGTAGGTAAGTAGCTATGGCGAAAAACAAGTTTGCGTAAAGTAACCCGTCGTGTCGTCAAATGGTGTCAACCATGGTTAGCTAACAATGGCCAGCATTCTTACATCTTACATCGTTGAAAGGAGAATAATGCACATTTCAAAAATGGAAAGCGATGAGTAATTAGATATACATATAGACCCAAACAGGCTAGAGCAGGCAGACACTTACGAATACCTAGGAGTTGCAATTAGCAAAGATGGACCAATAGACAGAGAAATAACAAATAGAATTTATAAAGCCAACAAAATATATTATCAAGTAAACAATACACTAATAGGGAAAAAAGAATTGAGCACGAAAACAAAAATGCACCTATATAAGATTATCTACTCTCCCACATTACTGTATGCTGGTGAATCCTGGGCAATAACAGACAAATACAGATCCAAATTAACGGCTACTGAAATGATATACCTTAGAAGAGTAGTGTGAAAGATCAGAAGAGACAGGGTCAGAAACAGACGCGAGTCAAGACCCTATAATACATGATCTTGAAAGAAAGCAACTACAATGGTACGGCTATATGGTCCGTATGTGGAAAGACAGATAGCCAAAAAAGATATTCGAAATGAGAGGAGAGGGATAAAGGCCAAGGGGAAGACCCCGAATAGAATCGGAGGAAAATATCACAAACATCGCTAGAGAAAAGGGAAAGACCAGGCAACAAGTAAGAACCCTAGCTAGGGACAGAACAGCGTACAGAAAATGGCGCAACATCTCAACACCGTGAGGTAACAATGGAAGAAGAGAACGGAGAAGAAGAAGGTTTTAATTTAGGTATAGTAGTCTGTTGTTGAGCTATGTCCTTATATTTTAGCAACATCCTGTAGGTATATGTAGTTAAATTTTATATTGTTATGTTATGCCCGGTGCCTGCTTTTAGTTGTATTATTAATTGATATATTTAGTTAATTAATTATACTCTTATCTCAGGCGTTGAGTTTTTACATCCTGCCTATTTGTTATTTGAATATGTAAATTGATTTTATACTATACTAGCTTAGTTACATACATTGTTATGGTTTAATTAAAGGCACTCCTATTTAACAAATGCACGGAATTTTTCAAGTTATGAGAAATTTTTGTATGCCAACTTATAGTAACCCAGCTTTAACATTTATCAAGCGATACAGATTACATCCGCAATAACTTATTGATGCGTAGCCTAGGTAATTTAACGTAAGTAAACAAAGCTATTGTAAACAAAGTACACGCGAAGGACGCTACCGAAATTTTATTACAGAATTTTAGGAAAAAGTACTTCTGACCGTAAAATCCTGTTTCCTGCGACGGATGTTTCATATGGTTAGCCACCTAAAAATCTGCTAATAGGAGAGTATATGCGCTTTCTTCGATATGGCTCCATTCTTTGCACGCCGGCCCACAGCTAGGGCTCCGCTGTGATGCACGAAGGTTGCTGCCGTATCTGGGCTTTTATGGCCTCCTCTTCTTACACTGGACCTCCAACTAATTACACGAAAAATCAGTTAGACCCAGATGCTAATACCTAGACATCTTTATCTACAAAGAGCAACTCTAAACTTCTGCAGCTTATCCACAACACTGAACTAATATCAAACACTTCAATGAATTGTCAGAATCTGTAGTTTTTGTTTAGGTTAAGTGGAAAGCCAACCAGACACAAACATTGATCTTGCATTGTTTCTTTCTTGTTTTACGTCAAAGCTGATGGTATGATTACAGTTTTAAATTGAAATTATGACATTTATGTGGAATATTTTATTATAATATTTAAAATGCTATCAATACTGTATTATTAGTTTAAATTACGTTCGTGGCAATATGTATTATGCTTATATGCTTTCTATCGTTCTACTGTAACGTTTTATTCCAGTTTATAAATTACTGTCAAATTATTCTTTTAATTGTTGTGCTTAATTATGTGCCAGTTGTTTAAATAAATTAATACTATGTAGTAAGAGCACTAGGTTAGTTGTATTTCTAATACAATTAATAAAAACCCCAACCAAATCTAAACTACCAAGCTTATAAATGTTAAGTGGAGTTAAGAAATGTGCTTCAAAAGCAAACATTATGGTGATGAAGCGTTCATATAATCAAGTTAAAAAATATAATTTACTTGTTTGCACTCCAGACAGTTTTACTTGCAAGCTAAATTAGGTGCACGTTAATGTTTTTAATTGTTTGCAAGAGCAAAACTTAAATTTCCTCTGGCTGTTTGCTTTTCAAAGTTCGTTGAATAACAGAGTCGAGAGTTGTTTGCCTACTTGTAAATCAGTACCTGCGCTAAAAAGCCTGTATACGTTAACTAGCTAATTGTGAAATTCATAAGGATAATCTTGCGGCTCGATTTTACATATTAACCGCTTCGCATTCACAAATAATTTATCAAAGCGAGCATGTGGAAACAATAAAGGACCTGCGGTATGCTATGTATGTCAACAAATTTCGACATATTCGGTTTTGTCCCTTTCAAGTTCTCGCTGAAAATAAACGTCAACGATAACCTTAAGCAGTCCGTTTGTATTGTGTAACAAGTTGCGGTTCAAATTAACAGTACATATGGAATATGTGTATTTAAAATAAAGCAGTTTGTAACACAGCGAAGCTTTGATATTCACTTGTTTAAATATTTCAGAGACTGCTACTATTTCTTACGGAATTGCGAAACTGGGAAAGGCATTAAAAATAAATTGTTCAACTCTATAGTACGGAATGCCTGTGTGCAACCGTTTCAAAGGCTCTGTCATATTATCAGGTTTCCAACGAAGTAGGAAAGAAAACAAAGAAGTACATTAAAGGGATGCTGGAGGCTTCTGACAGGTATTAAATGAGTTCTTGAATTTTCGGTCGTCTCCACAAGCTGACGCACGCATTTCCTTTGCAAGGACCAACGTTCGACCCTTTAATTTTTAATGTTCATGGTTTATTAAATACCCCATTTATTCTTTTGAAATGGGTATTAGAACTTTTTATTATGTCCGCTTCGACAAGAACTTTAAAAAAACCGGAACCGGAAATGAAATCCTTATATAAAAATTGGTGGCCAGAATTTATTCGAATCTATGAAGCAAGGGTCGGTTTTTCGGTTAAATTGCGTGTAATAATTAGATTATAAAGATTTGGAATGTTCTTAAGTTTTGGAGTGGAAATATTTAAACAAAGAAAACATGTAACTCAATTGATACTTCCTTAACGAGTTTATGATAAGTCGAGTGTAAGCATTGAAACGGAACATTCGTTAATAACACCATTAATATCCTATCAAATATAACGAATATGAATCAGCAAGCGCAAAATAAGCGCAAATCGGAAGAATTAACACCACCGATAACAGATGTACAAAAGCGTTATATGTGAGAATCCACAGTGTTAATAACCAAAAATAAATTTTATTTATCGTCACAAAATGAAAAATAACTTAACATGGATCACCCAATCGAAGTAGATGCCTAACAAACCACTAGCAAACCCAAAATTCCACCAATTTACCTGCACACCACGGTAAATCATAAGGCCTTGGTAACAGATATCCAGAAAATGATAACAGGCAAGTTTTCAACCATGTGTAGCACGAACGCACTTCGAATAAATTTAGAAAATGAAAGTGATTATCGCACCCTCACTAAATTCTACTCGGAAAATGGAATTCAGTATCACACATTCCAGAACCCTAACAACAAACCTTTATCAGTACTCATAAAAAATGTTCCATTATCTCTAACTGTAGAAGAAATAAAAGGTGCATTACAAACACTGCCCGTAATTAATGTTACACTGACGTAGCACGAAGAAGCCATCAAACTAACCACAGTGTCATCGGTGTCAACGGTTTGGACACACCAAAAATTATTGCACCCTCACCCCGAGATGTGTGAAGTGTGCTGGCAACCATAGCTACACTGACTGTACTAAACAATTCAATATCAAACTAACTGTACCAACTGCGGTGGAAAACATGCAGCAAGCTACCGTGGCTGCAGTCACCACAAAGGGCTTCAGCAAAAACGCATGGAAAATAGGCCCATATTAAATAATTCCCATGTTAACCCATTACAAACGTTTGCAAATAGAGTCAAAAATACCTTAAACAACAACTCAACTCCATCAGCCCCATCAACAGAAGCCTTCCATTCTGAAAATTTTATCAAAGTTCTTCTTGAATTAATAACACCGTATCTTCCTCAGATTAAATCATTTATTACTAATACCTTTTTACCACTATTATTTAATGGACCATAAATCAATAAGGGTAATAGAAAATTTAACAATGCTAAACTGGATCGCCAACGGCATTATCAGTCAGCGATCTGTATTTATAGCGTTTTTAGCCAGACACAATGTTGATGTCGCTTTCGTCTCAGAAACACATTTAACAGCATATGATACTTTTAAGATACCAGGGTATTCAGTCTACCGAAAGGATAGAAATGCCACAATGGCATCCGGCGGTGTAGCAGTCGTAATTAAGAAAAAACTTGAACACCATAGCGTTGCTGACCTACCTAATATCAGTCTAGAAATTACAGGAGTCAAAGTGCGGCTAGTCGATAAGAGTTATCTGACGATTCTATGTACATACGGACAACCAAATAGAAAACTGGTTAAAAATGACTTAAAAACTATTTTTGACACAAACGAGCAAATAATAGTAGTAGGAGATCTCAATTCCAAACATACAACTTGGGGCTGCCGAGCGACCAACCCCGAAGGAGTTAAACTCGAACAATTTTCAATAACACATTGTTACGGTATTAAAACAACTTTACACCCAAGGTGAGCATCGCACCACGGAATCAGTCCTGGAAAACTGGCACACTTGCCCTGAGATTTGCTAAAAACAGACTAAAGGCTACGGCTGGAACGCTCAGGGAGTCGGGCGTGAGTCACACGATACGTTCTGGGCAAGCGTGTTGAGGCATATATATAGGGTACGTCAAAATTATAAGGGCGCCACCAAACCTGACTTTAAATGGGCTCGGGTAACCGGGCTTGGGCGGTTAGACGAGACAACAAGTACGCTAGTTACTACTTGATAAGGGTACTCGAGAAGTATCGAACTCGGATGACAAAATCGATAATTTGAGGTTTGAATCGTTAGTTCGGGTTTGTGCTGCCACTGCGGGGGCGCCCGCTCCACTTACCTGCACACTCCACTACTCAGAGGTCGTCGTACATCTGATCGTGACACTAGCTGTTTATTCTGAAAAAGTAAAGCATGCAGGGGTTGTACACAGTAATAAGCCCCGCGCTTGCACAATTGTCTATTGAATGACGTTATACAGGATCAGGCAACGAATGCGTCACCATACTAAACCTAGGGCTTAACGTAGACCCCAGCTGGAGGTAATCGCACTATAACTAAAGCGTACAAATGTTACACACAAAAACAATATCCAAATAGAATATTAAGAAAGCGTTCTCAACGCTTAAAATTAGCAACGCAGCGAAAGTCAATGTTTGCACAGTTACAAACTAAGGATGTACTACTAAATGAATGCGACCAAAGTCGATCGCTTACACGGCACATTCGCGTAAAAGGGGTCACTAAGTTACATAATCTTTTTAAATGGTACCTGGTATTTATTCTGGACTTCTCCTGAGCAGTGCGGGTGGCAGTCAGCAGCGCCTGCATTTTCAAGCACATCTCCTTGGCAAAGACTCCGCCGAATAATGGCGTATTATTTCAATGTAGTCACTCACATGGGATCGGTGTGACAGAAACGTATGGGCATTATTCACGTCCTGCAGCGAGTCCCCAACAACTTGTAGGAATGAAAGAACCACTTCTTTTCACGACATGGCCGGACGTAGCCTACACGACAACGCCAAGGAAAACGCGCTCACAAAGCGACACGTGCGTCACACACAAGAGCTTCCTGCCGGCTCTCGCCTAAGGCGGAACAGTTTATCAAACACTTGCTGAAGCAGCACGAGACGGGAAAAAGGCTGGCGTCCCCGCCAATGGCGGGAACGCCGCGAAACGGCACACTCTGCGACTTCCTTGATCAACGGCGTGAGCTGAACTCCCGAGCAAGAAGCGTTACGACGCCCGAAGTGGCGTGAGCCAAAACGGCGTTACCACGTGACTCTCGCCAGCCAGTGGCGATGCGCCCAATAAAACAAATACGTTCCGGTGACAAAGAGAGCGCGAGGCCTCGCAGTCGCACCAACAGCGTAATTTCTAGAAGGTTCGGAAATCTTGCGAGCGTTAACACACGGCTGTCAAAGTACCAACAAAGGGGTGCCCCAGATGACGAGAAATACTGAGCTTGAGGCCAAATATGTGCAAAACCATTATTATGAAATTACGCGATGAAGCCAAATAGGTAACTAAAAGGGTTTAACATACGGGCACGCTGCCCTAAAGCCTAGGTGGCTAATTAAAATACAAAATGACCTGACAACATACTTTTCAAATTATGACCCCCGATGAGTACTCATACTTTCCTTATCGGGCAGATCACCATCCAGACACAGTGGATATTGTCCTACAAAAAAAATTTTCGATATAAATTAACCAAACGGTAATAACCGAGCTTAACTCAGATCACCTACCAGTCTTAATATCATTTCTTAGCACACCCCAAATAAAACATCCTTCTCGCAAACTTATTAATGGTCCAATTGACTGGGAAACTTTTCAAGCAAAGCTAGATGACAACCTTAACAAATCGAACACACTAAAAGTTTAAGAAGACCTAGATGATGCCACTATCAACATTGCGACACCAATAGTAGAAGCTGTAAACTCATGAGTAAAAATCTCAACTAAACGACCAACCAACAACTATAATTATCTTCCTATAAATTTAATAAAAGCAAGAAGCCAAACAAGACGCCAGTGGCAGAAAACGAGAGACCCCGAAACCAAGCGGTTGCGGAATAGCATCACACATCGTCTTAAAAAGCAACTGGATGAGTTCAGACTAGAATCATACAGAAAATATATTGCAGACATTGGCCCAGGCGATCCAGGAATGTGGAAGACTACCAGACGAATACTAAAGAAGCATGAAGAACTACCTACGCTATCTACTGACACTAACATATTTCGTACAGACGGTGAAAAATCAGAGGCATTTGCCTCCCATCTTCAGCAAACATTTACACCATCTGCAACCTCACACAAATGTACTACGTATAACCGTTCAATAGTTATTTGCCAGATAGGAGGCAATGTTAGGGTGATGAATTTCACCCTGTAAATATGCTGTCAGTCATTAACAAAAGTTAGGTTATGCTCATTTTATATAAAATGATAATTTTATGTTAATGTACAAAACGTGGTTGCCAGATTTGGTTTTGGATTTTGTGCCACTTTTAGTATTGGTTAAGATAAATTTCATGAAAGACAAATTGCTGATTCTGAATACGTTTCATACTTTGTTGAGTAGGCATAATGGTATAATGAAAGTCGTTTTTTTATTGTAATTATAAATTGTATACAAAAATATTTAAATATTACAATTTATGTATTTTTTCAGTATAAATAAAGCTTTTACAAGCCACTTTAGGCCCATTGCATAACAATGTGTCTTCATTGTCCCTTATTGATGATTTTATTTCTCCAGTCTTCTATTCCTTTCCTCGATATGTCTTCCATTACTGCCTCCTTCCACCTATTCGTTGGTCGCTTCTTCTTCTAGTTTCTTGCGCTCTGCCTTCCAATACTATCTTAGTAGCTTTTCCATCTGGCATTCTCCATATATGCCCAAACCATCTTAACCTTCGAGCTTTAATGAAGTCTACTATATTTGGCTCTCCATACTTCTTTTGTACCTCTTCGTTTGTAAGTCTTCTCCAACCATCATCCGTCCGAGTCCCTCCAAATATTTTTCTCCGCATTTTTCTCTCCCACCTACTTATCGTATCTTGGTCTGCCACATTCATCGTCCATGTTTCACATGCGTACGTAGCTGTGGGTCGAATTACAGTCTTATAAGTCGTAGTTTTGCATTTCGCGACATTTGTCTTAAGGACATTATACTATTTAACGCGCCCGGACATCTCGATGCTTTTATTAACCTTGATTTAATTCCTTGTGTGTAATTTAAGTTTTCAGAGATTAATGTTCCTAAGAAAGTAAACTCCTTAACTCGTTCTATTCTCAAATCTTAATATTACGCCATTATTATTGATTTCTTTATTTTTTCCATTAGGTACTTCTTTGTTAAAGCTGCTGAATATTGTCCAGTGGAAGTTGAAGAATGGATTTTTTTTAAATATGGCCACAGAAGAAAATCACAGGGAGTTAAGTTACAAGACCTCGGGGGTCACACTGTAGACATGTTTTGACTAATAACTCTGTTTTTGTAAAACTCTTTAAGTAAATTTATGCCCCATCTTATTGAAAGTACGTAACCCGTTTGTAATTCATTGTCACGTAACTCTTCAAAAAACGGCGACAAAATTTCAGTATGATATGGTTGTGCATTTAGAAAACCTAAAATTTGAACTATTAAAATAAAATTTAATCGTTTTACTGCACTCAATTACCTTAAAAAATATAGGACCTATAACTCTTCTTTTACTAATTGCAGCCCAAACCCCGATTTTTTGTGGGTGAAGCGGTTCTTCAACATAAAAATTGGGATTCTCAGCGCTCCACATCCTCATACTTTGTGAATTAATATAGCCAGATAAATAGAAGTATGCCTCATCAGTAAAGAAAGTTTTCTCAAACGCATTATCGTTATTTCCTAAATTATTTATAAACCAGTTACAAAATTCCAATCTAACCGGAGGATCGTTTGGCAGCAGTTCGTGATACACTTGCAACCGGTAAGGAAAATAATGCAAATTGCTTCTTAATATCCTATGAGATGTTGAATATGAAACATTTAATTGCTGTCCTAAATGGCGAACAAATACGTGTGGTTGTTCTTGCACAATTTGTCTCGCATTGTTAATTACTTCTTCAGTGCGTATGTTGCAAATAGTATGTATCATTTTTAGGTCGTGGACCAATAGGTTTAATTTCAAAATTGTTCCGCCCCATAATATTTCTAATAGTTCTTTCAGATATCTAAAACAGTACAAAGCCGAAAATTAAAGCAACAATTAAGTTTTATGCATAAATACTTGCATCCCAAAAGTCACTAAGCCGAGCAAAGATTTCAGTTTCACTGAGGTCGGGCCTGTCAGCTTTATAATGCCTGTAAGCCTTTGTAATTTGTAGTTTTGTGTCACCTTTAATGACTTTTGGCATATTTACTTTAGTACTACAATTTGTTTGACAGATAGATATCCATGACGGCGATGTCCATACATATTATGCCTAGTGGCAAACAAAGTATGAAAGGACTGGCAACATTGCATGTTTAACCTCAAAATGTCAAATTAGACACTTTCGTGAGCCTCCTGTACATAACAGCTGCTTCTGACAAAGTGTCAGAAAGAGTTTCTAGGGAGTTTTAGTTTTATTAAACATAAAAACAAAATTCCATGTCTACCTACTTAGCAAATAACTATTGAACGGTTTTTATTTTTATAGTTAACCACATTGAGAGAAATCATCCTGCCATAGTTGAAAACATGAATCCACATCTCCAAAAGAAACACATCAGCTAATAATGGCTCTCCCACAACGCAAATCACCGGGCCATGATCTTATACCAAGCACTGTACTAAAACACTTAACTAAGAAGTGTTTAGCATATCTAGCCTCACTTTTTAACGCATGCCTTCGAACTGGCTATTTCCCAAAAACATGGAAACACGCTCACATCGCCATGTTCGTTAAACCTGGTAAAAACAAAGCAAATATTAAAAACTACAGTCCGATAAGCTTGCTAACCACTCTATCAAAACTCCTGCAAAAAATTATTCATATTCGGTTGTCGACATCTATCGAAACTCTAAACATCTTGCCGCCTTTTCAATTCGGTTTTAAGAAAGGACATTCTACTAACCACCAACTACAAAGAATTACCGAAATAATCGAAACTGGCTTTGAAAATAAGCACTTTACTACAGTAGTTTTCTTTGACGTCGCCCGGCCCTTGGACAAGGTTTGGATTGAAGGTCTAAAGAAAAAGATTTTAGACATAAATATACCTAGCTACATGCAAGCAATATTTTTTTCCTTTCTCGAAGACAGCACTTTTGCCGTAAAAGTCAATTCGTATATTTCTGAAATAAAATGCATATGCGCTGGTGTTCCACAAGGAAGCATTTTGGGGCCACTGCTTTTTAACATTTATATATCAGACATGCCAACGCCGACAACAGTATCATTATGCCTACGACACCGCAAATTTAGAAAGCGCAGTAAAAAAAATTACAACATGCCACTGACGAAATTAATGAATGGTTCAAGAAATGGAACATACAAATCAATCCTTCTAAATGCATAAGTAAGATTTTCACGCTCAGGAGAATACTAGATCCACCCAACATTAAGATTGATTAAACTGCTATACCTTGGAGCCTAAAAGATACTGCTGTTAAATATTTTGGAATCCACTTGGACACGCGATTAACATGGAGCTTCACATAAATCGAAAGTTAACACAAGGTTCAAATAGACGGACGGGCACCAATTGAGCACTTTATTACCCCAGGTAAAAATGTATACCGTTGTCGGACACACCAATTGAGCACCAAGGACCAAACGGAGACCGACCAATTGAGCACTTTAGATTAGCCAATTGCGCACTGTATTACTAGTTTGTACATTAACAAACTAACAAGTTATCAGGTGCTGAATTAATGCAAACAGTTATCTTTCTCGGCCAAATAAAAATCAAAAAGTTATAGTAGGCATTCTTTTATTTTAAAAAATTACTAGCAATAATTATGTTATTACATCCTAGTGTATATTCAGAAAAATAATAATTTATATTATTTCATTTATAGCAAATAATAGATGTTTCAGAGAAAAATATAATTTTGATGATGAGGTCCCAATACCAAACGAGTTACAAATTGGTTTTTAATGATACCGTTAAAATTTGAATTGTGTGCTAATAATAATTATAAATTGAAATAAAAAGATTAACATTACAAAGTGGACACAGGTGAAAGTGCTGAATTCGCCCGTCTCAAAGGGTCGCTTTGAAAAGGTACCTGATCTGCCTGGTGCTCAATTGGCGTGGACCCAAATAGACTACGTCCGCTGTATCCTATAATAAATCGGAAGTCCACATTTAGACCAGAATGCGCAATATTAATGTATAAGACCCTGTTAAGACCTTTAATCCTGTACGATTGCCCAGTCTGGTGCAATACGTCTAAAACAAATATAGAAAAATTGCAGCGGTACCAAAATGAAATGTTACGTCTTGCAGTGAACGCGTGGTACATACGTAATCAACAATTACACCACGAATTAGGAGTATCAACAGTTCAAGACTTCATACATTCATGTGCTAAAAAAAATTCTACCAAAGTGCTAGTGAGTGCCGTGGAGTGACACATTACAATTTAGGTCAGTTAAATATGCATACCAGACTGAAACGCAAAAAGAAGTTTATGTAAAAGAGAAAAGATAGAAAACTTTGAATATTGAAGAAAATATTTAATTATATGGAGCTCGACTCAAAGTGATTTTTGTTTTCAACTGAAAATTGATTAAACAGAGAGAACGCATTTTATTTGAAGAATTAGGGGGGCATGCCCAACCGTTACATAATATTTATAACTATGGTATGTGTGAAATTTTAACAATATGGTCTGCGATACCCAAAGGCAAAAGAGGCTAAATATAATGAATGCATGAATGACTGCTCGAATAAATTATATACAGCTTGACTGGAAATTAAGGGCAAGTTGAATTTCTCTATTGTTATGAGAGCTAGAAAAACTTTTATATAGAAAAGTTATACCATTTTATGTGACAAATATTTTAAGGATACGAACAGAAATATCCGACTTCTGGTTAAACTGGAAGTTTAATTATTTTTGGTTTTCTTATGGAATATCGTGTCTCTTTTAAATTAGTTTGATAGGTTAGGATATTACGCCTAAAAAATTGTTGACCAACTATAGGCTTAAAGTTAATAATTAACTAGATATTAATATTAACAACATCTTATGTACGCAGAAACAGTTTTACTAATTAAAGTGAAACTGATCGCATAGGGTCATAAAAATAATATGAGACAAACAAACAAATAAACAATTGCCCATTATCTGTCAAAATACGGTTATATTGAACGGATCTGTTATGAATGAATTCGTTTCCAGCCAAGAACGCCTGAATATGCTAGAAGTATAGTTTTTGTGTCAAAAAAATTCTCAAGAAGCGTCTGAAATGGATACGAATTGTTAGCCAAAGAATCAACAGCTGGAAATGAAACTGCGAACTTACAAACGTTTTTCTACAAATGCAGAAAAAAAGGCGAAATCAAAAATTTGGAAATTTCCTATGAAGATATTGTGTTGGCGAAATTCAGCAAAAATCCACATATTTCAATAAGGCAGGTGTGGTATGTTAGAATTTAGATTGCTGTTCCTTTTGTCACTTGTTTATTGTCAGCTTGACACAACTTGTGTACTGTAGTTTTTAGTCGAATAAAGCCTTAATTCCGAAGGTTTTCTTACTACAATTTATTCGACTAAAAAAATTTTGCATGATGGACAAGTTTTTACGACCTGAAAGATTCGATACAGATCCAAACACCGCTAAAGCTTCCCAAGAATGGATTCATTGGTTGACGACATTTGAAAATTTTGTGGCATCCATCGAGAAAGTTAGAGAAGAGGATAAACTGAAACTACTAATAAATTACCTAAGCCATTCAACCTACGAATTTATAACAAACTGCGATTCCTACAAGAAGGCGATCAAAATTTTAACTGACATATATGTCAAACCTAAAAATGAAATATTTGCTCGCCATTGTCTTTCAACGAGAACTCAACAACCAGGTCAGACAATAGATCAGTTTTTAAATAATTTAATAAGCCTCGCTAAAGACTGCAATTTTCAAGCTGTGAGCGCTGAAGAGCATAGAGATAATTTTATACGAGACGCTTTCATCAATGGACTAAATTCCCCTCAAATTCGCCAGCGTTTGTTGGAAAATAATACTTTAAACTTAGAGAATGCTGTTAGTCAAGCAAGGGCACTGGAAACCGCTCAGAAACAATCACTAGCTTATTCTTCACCCGAATATATGACTTGTTCATCACAAGAAATTAAACCCGAAGATGATCAAGAGATATTACGTACCTCATCTCTTGCTGCATCTGCTGCTGCTACTGCCACGAATGGTAAATGCTATTTTTGTGGAAATAATCGGCACCCACGAAGCATGTGTCCTGCTAGAGAAGCAATTTGCAAAGCTTGTTCCAGGCAAGGACACTTTTCTAAAGTCTGTCAAAATAAAAAACTGAGAAATAAGTCGACTAATGCGTCAGTTGCTCCTATATCAGGATTAACAGCTGCAGCACCTCAATGCTTGGCAAAATCATTAACCAAAATTTTTATAAATAATACTCCAGCTGATGCTTTGATTGACACCGGAAGTTCGGATTCCTATCTAAGTGAACAATTCGTCAAAGAGCAGAATATAACTCTTTTCCCAAGCTGTGGTCAAATTTTAATGGCTACAACTTCTTTATGTTCACAAATAACTGGTCATTGCCTCGTTTCTATTAAACTTAAGGATAACCTTTATGACAACGTGAAAATACAAGTATTACCAGATTTATGCTCCGATGCCATTATTGGACATGACTTGTTGTCTCAACATTCTAAAATTGAAGTTAAATTTGGTGGATCAAGACCCCCGTTGTCAATATGCAGTTTGGCTGTAGCAAAAGTCGACCCTGCATCACTTTTTAGTAATTTATCTTCCGACTGCAAGTTCATAGCAACGAAATCCAGACGACATTCAGAAGAAGATGCACGGTTTATCGGAGCAGAAATAGAAAAACTTCTCTCTGAGGGAGTTATAGAAAAAAGCAACTCGCCTTGGAGGGCACAAGTGCTCGTCACGAAAAACGAAAACCATAAGAAACGCATGGTCATCGATTATTCTCAAACAATAAATCGATTTACATACTTAGATGCTTATCCTCTTCCAAATATTGAACAGATAGTTACGTCAGTTTCCAAATACGAAATATTCAGTACTATCGACTTACGTAGTGCTTATCACCAGGTCCCTATTCAGGAACAAGATAAAATCTACACAGCATTTGAAGCAAATGGACGATTGTATCAATTTACTAGAATACCGTTTGGAGTTACCAACGGAGTAGCATGTTTTCAACGAGTTATGGACAGCATTATTAAAAAAGAAAATCTGCAAGAAGTTTACGCTTACTTGGACGATGTCACTGTATGTGGAAACTCACAACAACAACATAATGAAAACCTAAAAAGATTTATAGAAGCCGTTAACAAATACAATTTAACTATCAACACAGAAAAAAGCAGTTTTAATAAGAAATCGATTAAACTACTAGGATATTTAATAGAGAATAAAACGTTGAAGCCAGATCCAGACAGATTAAAAGCTCTAATAAACATTCCTGTACCTAAAGATTCCAGAGCGTTGCAAAGGGTGCTTGGTATGTTTGCGCATTACTCCAGGTGGATACCTAGATTCTCTGAAAAAATTCATAAACTCGTTCAAACTAAAACCTTCCCA